>JAYJML010000214.1:0-65000 GCA_035610835.1 Ophiura sarsii | reverse complement strand
CTACCTGACTTACATATAGGGTCTTCACAGTTTAGGGTCAAAGGTCACACAGGCGTCATAAGGGGTCAAAACGTGATTTTCACTTAAAACGCCGTTGCAATTTAGTGAAATGACCTAGGATCGTCAAAATTAGTCAACATATTCCTTATGACCGTACGCATATATAATAGTTAGGTTTTCAAACGGTCAGGAACAAGACAAAAATCAAGGTACCCTGGTCTTAGACCGGAGACATATCTAGTTACCTTGATTTTTTCAAAAATCGAGGTACTCTATCTCTGCCGTTTCTTTCATCTGCTTCTGCTTCTTCTTCTTACCTTGATTTTTTCAAAAATCGAGGTACTCTATCTCTGCCGTTTCTTTCATCTGCTTCTTCTGCTTCTTCTGCTTCTTCTTCTTCTTCTGGCAATATTTCTACAAAATGCTTCTTCTCCTACAGTTTAAATGCTACAATCACTAGATTTGGTCAGTAGGACCCCCTACCTGACCTTCATATAGGGTCTTCACAGTTTGGGGTCAAAGGTCACACAGGGGTCACTAGGGGTCAAAACGTGATTTTCCCTTAAAACGCATTTCCAATTTAGTGAAATGACCTAGGATCATCAAAATTGGTCCACATACTCCGTATGACCGTACGCATATATCATAGTTCGGTTTTTAAAATTAAAAATCATTTGGGTTCACTAGGGGTCAAAATGTAAATTTTCAATTCGATCACTTAAAATGCATCTTGTCTCAGAGGAAATGACTCACGACCTTCATAATTGGTCAAAAGATTCCTTGGGCCCATGCCCCTATAGGGTCTTCAGCGATTAAAAGTGACATGTCATATGGGGTCACTAGGGGGTCATTGAACTTTACAGAAGTAAAAGTTAAGACATGCTCCGATTTGGACCGGATTTGTTGCATCTTGTTTGATTTGATGAGCCAAGAAAATAAGTTAATCATATTGACCAGGTCAAAGGTCAAGAAGGGGTCACTAGGGGTCATTGAACTTTACAAGGGTAAAAGTTAAGACATGCTCCGATTTGGACCGGATTTGTTGCATCTTGGTTGAATTGATGAGCCAAGAAAATAAGTTAATCATATTGACCAGGTCAAAGGTCAAGAAGGGGTCACTAGGGGTCATTGAACTTTACAGGGGTAAAAGTTAAGACATGCTCCGATTTTGACCGGGTTTGTTGCATCTTGTTTGATTTGATGAGCCAAAAAAAGAAGTCAATCATATTGACCAGGTCGAAGGTCAAAAAGGGGTCACTAGGGGTAAAAATGTTAATTTTCACTTCTATTACTTAAAATGCTTCTCCTACTACAGTTTACATGCTATAATCACCAGATTTGGTCAGTATGACCCCCTACCTGACTTACATAGAGGGTCTTCACAGTGTGGGGTCAAAGGTCACACAGCGACATTATTGGATGTCCAGCGATTAAAATTGACATGTCATTTGGGGGTCACTAGGGATTAATAATGCAAGACGTGCTCCGATTTCGATCATACTTGATGCATCTGATCTATTTTCATTAGACAATAAGAAAAGTAAATCATGACCTCGGGGCAAATGTCAGGAACAATACAAAAATCAAGGTCCCCTGGTCTTCGACCGGAGTCATATCTAGTGCTTCTTATTCTTCTGGCAATATTTCTACAAAATGCTTCTTCTCCTACAGTTTACATGCTACAATCACCAGATTTAGTCAGTAGGACCCCCTACCTGACCTACATATAGGGTCTTCACAGTTTGGGGTCAAAGGTCGCACAGAGGTCACTAGGGGTCAAAACGTGTTTTTCACTTAAAATGCATTTCCAATTTAGTGAAATGACCTAGGATCATCAAAATTGGTCCACATATTCCTTATGACCGTACGCATGTATAATAGTTCGGTTTTTAAAATTAAAAATCATTTGGGGTCACTAGGGGTCAAAATGTAAATTTTCAATTCGATCACTTAAAATGCTTCTTGTCTCAGAAGAAATGACTCATGACCTTCATAATTGGTCAAAAGATTCCTTAGGTCCATGCTCATATAGGGTCTTAAGCGATTAAAAATGACATGTCATGTGGGGTCACTAGGGGTCATTGAACTTTACAAGGGTAAAAGTTAAGACATGCTCCGATTTGAACCGGGTTTGTTGCATCCTGTTTGGATTGATGAATCATGAAAATAAGTCAATCATATTGACCAGGTCAAAGGTCAAGAAGGGGTCACTAGAGGTCATTGAACTTTACAAAGGTAAAAGTTAAGACATGCTCCGATTTGGACCGGATTTGTTGCATCTTGTTTGGATGGATGAGCCAAGAAAAAAGGTCAAACATATTGACCAGGCCAAAGGTCAAGAAGGGGTCACTAGGGGTCATTGAACTTTACAGAGGTAAAAGTTAAGACATGCTCCGATTTGGACCGGGTTTGTTGCATCCTGTTTGAATTGACGAGCCAAGAAAATAAGTTAAACATATTGACCAGGTCAAAGGTCAAGAAGGGGTCACTAGGGGTCATTGAACCTTACAGGGGTAAAACTTAAGACATGCTCCGATTTGGACCGAGTTTGTTGCATCTTGTTCGAATTGATGAGCCAAGAAAATAAGTTAATCGTATTGACCAGGTCAAAGGTCAAGAAGGGGTCACTAGGGGTCATTGAACTTTACAGGGATAAAAGTTAAGACATGCTCCGATTTGGACCGGGTTTGTTGCATCTGGTTTGATTTGATGAGCCAAGAAAATAAGTCAATCATATTGACCAGGTCGAAGGTCAAAAAGGGGTCACTAGGGGTCAAAATGTTAATTTTCACTTCTATAACTTAAAATGCTTCTCCTCCTACAGTTTACATGCTATAATCACCAGATTTGGTCAGTATGACCCCCTACCTGACTTACATATAGGGTCTTCACAGTTTGGGGTCAAAGGTCACACAGCGACATTATTGGGTGTCCAGCAATTAAAATTGACATGTCATATGGGGGTCACTAGGGATCAATAATCCAAGACGTGCTCCGATTTCGATCATACTTAATGCATCTGATCTCTTTTCATTAGACAATAAGAAAAGTAAAACAAGACCTCGGGGCAAATGTCAGGAACAAGACAAAAATCAAGGTCCCCTGGTCTTAGACCGGAGTCATATCTAGTTCTGCTTCTTACCTTGATTTTTCAAAAATCAAGGTTCTCTATCTCTGCCGTTTCTTTCCTCTGCTTCTGCTTCTTCTGCTTCTTCTGGCAATATTTCTACAAAATGCTTCTTCTACACAGTTTACATGCTACAATCACCAGATTTGGTCAGTAGGACCCCCTACCTGACCTACATATAGGGTCTTCACAGTTTGGGGTCAAAGGTCACACAGGGGTCACTAGGGGTCAAAACGTGTTTTTTCACTTAAAACGCATTTCCAATTTAGTGAAATGACCTAGGATCATCAAAATTGGTCCACATATTCCTTATGACCGTACGCATGTATAATAGTTAGGTTTTTAAAATTAAAAATCATTTGGGGTCACTAGGGGTCAAAATGTAAATTTTCAATTCGATCACTTAAAATGCCTCTTGTCTCAGAGGAAATGACTCATGACCTTCATAATTAGTCAAAAGATTCCTCAGGTCCATGCTCATATAGGGTCTTAAGCGATTAAAAATGACATGTCATATGGGGTCACTAGGGGTCATTGAACTTTACAGAGGTAAAAGTTAAGACATGCTCCGATTTGAACCAGGTTTGTTGCATCTTGTTTGGATTGATGAGCCAATAACAACTAGTTTTCAAAAAGAGGAAAATCTACAGATTCTCACAAATTTCTTTTCTGCAATCTAAGTGCATTCTCTCAACATTTAACAAACTCCATACCCAGCTATTGGAAACAGTGTTAACTTTGTCTTTTGGTTAAGGTCACATTTTTTTAACCTGGGCTACATTTGTGTTACATTGGTCATTTTCATGAAATATACATCATTTTTCTGTTTTGGTAGAATATATCAAAATATTAACATCTAAAGGGTATGAAACTATATATATTTGGAAAGCTCATAATATAAGGATTGTAAATTTTTAAACTAGAAATCAAATATACAGGGTGACCTTAACATTATACAGGGTGTAACAATTAAAATGTTATACAAAATGATGATTTACTTTTTTTCTTCCACAGTCTAAATGCAGGACCTATGTGAAGGCTATACATGTTTTTGTTGTATTTGAGTAAATTACCCATCCAGTGAATACAATATTAATTAGTCAGCTTATTAGGAAGTATGTATATACGGGGTGGTCAAAATACCCAATGTTAAATACTGAAAAAACACCAGTTTAAACAAGTTATGAAATATATGATAATTCAGAACAAGTTTGAGTGACTATCGTTAAGTTTAACCATCACTATGTGATTATAAAGCATTTTTTCACACAACAATTTAATATACAGAGTGTTTAAACTACCATGTACAGTACGTGAGTATTATGTTGTCATCTCATCCACTACAGTTATTGATAACATAACTCAACCTGCAACAGTGGGCATTTTAAAGTATCATAGTAATATGTGTTGCTTATAAAGTAATGACAATTAATTACTTTGGCTAGTACATGTAGTACCAGCTGTGGTCATAGGTCTTAAAGACATTCCTGAGGCAGGAGTCCAGTAATACTTTCAAATGAAGGTCAAGAGAAACCATCCATTCATGCAAATAGGACAATAAGATTTAGTCAGTTGTTGATTACTGTGTGTGGTAGAGCGTGACATTGTATGCAATGGAATCATTTGCATACTTGGGACTTCTATACCACACCGCTACCATTTGTCTGTAAGGACATTTTGAGTTTTAACAATTTTCCACCCATGTATTACATAGCAATCACCTCCTCCTCCTCCACCCCCTCCTCCTCCACTCCCTCAACCACCCTGACTAATTATACTTAACGAGCTGTATTAATTAAAGCAAAAGTGATAGACTTTTTCTCTCTTCAGATAATTAAAAGGTATTAAATTGTCTTTAAGATAAGCCCAAACACAAGTCAATTTGATAGAGAGTTACTCAAATACAATAGCCTAAAGACAAAAACCCCTCTAAAATGTAACAAAACCACCTTTTTGTGGTGCCGAGGTTAAAAAACGTGACCTTAAGAATTAAATCTTGCGTGGACAACTATTTTACATCCATATTGTGAAAAATATGCTTAGAGCAAAAGTGTTTGAACTTGTACTGTTGAAATAATTATGTACAACTATGAAAATGTTTGAATATAATGTGACTAAAGCACTTTTATGAAATATAGGCTGAAATTGTCATATAGAAATTTAACTATGTCAAACTCATTCACTAGGCTGTTCCAATGTGGGATTTACCCCACAACAACAATTACAAAGATAAGCCATAGTTAGAACCATTTGTGATGCGATCTGTGAAAACCCGCCACATGGTGGCATTTTTCATATTGGAGATATTTATATCATAAGAAAGCTAAAACTGTGCTGATTACAGAACTGTTTCGATCATTTTTCTACGATCACTACAAAAAAAGTTATGAGTGAATGATCATTGTGATGTCACCAAAAGCTACAAAACAAGAAATCATGAAAACAGGCCAAAAAGATACATAATTCAATATAATAACATTATAAGGTTAATAATAAAAGTGACTTAAGTAAGTTTGTCAAGGTGAAATTTCAAGAAAGATGATGACACAAAGTACTGGAAACTAATTTTCTTTAAAAAAATCTAAAAAAAAAGAAAAAAAGTTTTTATATTTTTTATTTTTTCTATTTTACCCATAATCCCTAGTTCACATTTTGCGACATCCGACGGGTTTTCTCAGATCGCATCACATTTAATAAATTCAGAATTCACCTTTTAAATCACACTCCGTGGGAGAAAAGACCACATGGTATCTGCTCACAATCAATCAGCCCGCTAACTCTTGCACAACCCAACGCAGTTGACAGTGTGGTTGATGTCCCCGTCAGTAATTGAGGGCGCTCATACCTTTTTATCTATTCTCTGCTTATTAACTATTAGTCAATGGGTGCTTATAGATGAAGTTTAACGGTAAAGCATTTTTTGAGCTGCCTTTTAAATGTATGTTTGTTTGTGATATTTGTGAGAGTGTTGGGAAGAGCGTTCCAGAGCTTAGCACCATAGTAGAGTATCTGATGTTTTTCAGCTGTGGTCGTTGGGAGAGGAAGATGAAATTTGTATGCTTGCCTTGTGTTGTGTGCGTGTATCTGACGGTTTGTGGTGAAATAGTTTGCGAAATTTGGAGATAGGTTGTTATAGAAGTGGTCGTGCATAAAAAGTGCCGTTTGTAGCTGGTTGATATCGTTGATTTTCAATGTATTGAGTTGGTGAAAGAGAGGTAAAGTGTGTGTCATGCGTCGTGAATTGGTTATTGTGCGAATGGCCCATTTCTGAGTGATGTTTAAGCTGGCAAGTCTGGATTGATAGTCTGAGGCCCATATTATGTTGCAGTAGCTGAGGTGTGGAAGAACCAGCGTATTATAGAGTGATTTCAGAATGTGTCGTGGAAGATGATCCCTAACTCTGTAGATGGTACCAATGGCATGAGATGCCTTAGTGGTAATAGTATTTATGTGGTGGTTCCAGGTGAGCTTATCATCTATGGTGATGCCAAGGAATTTTGTGGTGTGAACTTGTGAGATGTCATGACTGTCAATTGTGATTTTGTGAGAGTGGTGAGGAGTTTTGGATGAAAAAAAGCATGTAGTTAGTTTTAGAGACATTTAAGGAAAGTTTGTTTGCCCTGAACCAGTCAGTGATGTGGGTTAGTTCAGTGTTCATGTTATGGTAAAGTGAATCAAGGTTTGAATGAGAAAGAAAGATGTTTGTGTCATCTGCATAGAGGATGAGTTTTAGCATATTAGTTGTATTAGTTATGTCATTCATGTAAACAATGACAAAATATCATGATTTATGTATTTTATCCACTGCTTTTTGTGTATATTTACCGTTGGGTCATCATTGTCATATTGACTAACTTCCCCTGTAACATGAAAAGCTGGCTAAATATCAAGATGGTTTATTATAAGTACTAAATGATGATTATATGAACTAAATAAAATCATTAAAGAAAGAAAGGGGGTATATAAAGACAAATGTATGGGGCGTCTGAATATCACAACATAGACGTAATATACGCCCTCTGCCTCCCCTCCAGCCCAACACGTAGTATAATGAACCAAGCATACATGTATAATACTTGCATCAAATGGCTCAACAATAGCTATAAAACTTGCATAAAATGGCTCAACCATAGCTATTCTAATTAGCGGCATATCCCCGACTCTATTTGCCGACCACCAAGCTGTTCCAACCCGTGGGCTACTCCCATCGGAGAGTGACTCTGAAAGTATTTTCATAATATTAATCACACTCCTTCCTAATCTAAAAATTGAATCATCCCGATAAATAAAAATGACACTACTTTTAAATGTTCGTCTTGATATAGACAAATCGTTTATTTATTATGGTTCATTTATTATATTTAAGTAATATAAACCCAAATGAATACTCGATACAATAATACAAGGCAGTCAAATTAATTCCTGACATAACAATGTTCAAAAAGGTAAATTATATAATATTATAAATTATATTGCTCAGATAAATGACAGTGTACGTGTAATGACTTCTCATTAGTGAACATCTTTACATCACCTTTCGTCTCATCAAAGCCTGTACTAAATAAAACAAACAGTTAGCCCTACATAATAATAGACGTATATAGTCAAGCTGTCTACGGTAGATAGCAGACACGTAAACAATTATGTACAGAGTGTCCCTGAATGATTTGTATAACCGGGAAAGGTGCATGTATTTAGCTATGAATACCATTGTTTTGGGTCAAAGTGCTGATGGTGCTGACCAACAAATGGCCGTTGGCATAGTATAAATGTCCAGTGCTATATATGGTAGATAGCAGCCTTGCAAACCTCTTTACATGTACAGCTGGTGTTTTAGACTTTTAAAACGATTATCATACAAACTCGGACCCCTACATTATTTTCGACGTGTAAAATGTGTAATACTCGACATGTTATGAAATACGTCGTGATGACAGTTTTTCAACAGGTCTGTGTAGTTAAAACAATAATAAAACATGTTTGAATATTTTATTTCGAATGACATAATTATTGGCCTACTTTATATGCAATTTTCTTATACTCATTTTCAAACATTAATGTAAATGCATAATTAATATAGTCCCTATAATCTGAAACTGTTCTTGTTATTTATGTAATCATATTGATGTATTTACTGGTGTTGAATTACCCATAGAATGTATTCAAGATCAGAGGTTATCTTTATTGTGAATTAATAACAGCTCTCTTCCTTTTTTCTATTAGAGACGTCACGGCCGGCTACCATGCCCTTGTTCTTCTCATAAACAATTTATTTGTATGATCTTTATAAAAAGCGAAAATGACTTGCTATTCCGTATGATTTTACTTGCAATGCACTACTAGTTGCTTACATTATACTTGCCTATACTCCCTTTCATAATTTCTTGGACATAATTCGCGTTATTTCACGCGAGCGTATTTTGTTGTTGTTTTCGAGGCGCGACGTCAAAATGCTTGACAGGCGCGATAAACATGAACAAGGTCACGCGCCGGCGTTCACGGCGTGTGACGATTTCACGATTGACCAATTAGGATGCGCGATTAATTTTTAAAGGGACTGGTACGCACTTCCGGGTTTACGCACATACGCACCTACGCGAACCTACGCACATACATACGCAACTCGCACGTACGCATGATTTGATGGAATTATGTCCAAGAAATTATGAAAGGGAGTATAATCCTAGATTGATGTATAAATTCGATTTACTTCTTTAGTCTTGATCAACCGTTGATTTTGAATAAACCTACACGCCAGTAAAGACGGTCTGCGACGTGTCCTTTGAAAGGAGTGCACGATAGTCTAATGAGCATAGTACCATTATGATCATTGTATCTGTTATGTATTGACTATCTAAATCGTGCAGTGCCCCTTTAACGTAATTACGTGTGCACATTACCCAGCATGCAACTCTGTCAACAAAATGGCAGCCTACAATAAAGTATCGTAACTGTGAAGTTGTCCACAAGATCAGTCTTGTAACGTCTTATTATTTAGCATATGGTTCTTCACTTTACATCATATAGTAGAAGAGATAACACTGGCGACGAAGATGGCGAGAATTGGACCATTTAAAGGTAGATGTTCCGATTTTCAACTTGAAGTTTTCTATTCTACATGAAAGGTCATCCTTAAAAAACGTCGTGTCCCTAAATTTGCGATGCATAGCTATTATGGTTCTTAAAATATTTTAGACGCACAAGATGCTGTGAACTGTACCCATTGAGTAGTACACAAACTATATCGGTGGTAACCACCATTCGCGGTAATTCAACGCTATTTCGTCGATTTCTCTGTCATTATACCGAATTAGGCCGTCAAATGTCAGTATGATGATGAGAAAAATACGAGATTTCATATGATATGAAAATCTCCGTATGTTTGAAATAATTCTGTGTTACGAAAATGTGATCGGGTCATCTACCTTTAACAAGAGTGTCGAAAGTTTCGAATGTTATTGTGAACGGATGGATTGTAACTTTACCGCCTATGAGGTCGATACGGCGAAGAAAGGTAGCACTTTGATTAGGGGAGACGTCAAAACTCGACCGCCCGTTGACTGCCGGTTACGGGCGGTTCCGCCCGGTTCTTTCAGGTCAAATGTTTTACTGGTATATGAATATTCGCGCATGCAACACTGAACAACCGCCGGTTGACTTAATGCTGTAATCTGACCAATTTACACTATCAATCTGTTACTTTGCGGTCATAATAGCTCTCTCTATAATCGTTCTATAAAAAAAAAACATTCATAGACTTTCGGTATTGATTTTAAAAAGTTAATTGAGCTATAAACAGATTGAAAAAGCCAACCCCAGCGAAAATCAATAGCTGTATTGTACTGGTGTCAACTGAGACTTTTAAGTCTTAAAAGAGCCCATTACTTCAAGATGTTATTGCTCACGTGTGTGACGAGGCACTTTCAACCGGTCGTGATCACCAGAGTGTTACTATTTGACCTCATTATGTGTGTATATTATAACAGACGACACGTTTTGTGAGAACCGAACGGAACCGGCCGTAACCGGCGGTTGCCGGGCGGTCGAGTTTTGACGTGATCTCTTAGTGAGATCGGTGCCGAAACCTACGGGTTACTCAAAAGTCTGATACCGGCCCCGGCGAAACCCGGAGATAAGTCTTACGAGGAGATTAAAGCTGTACTCAAGAACCACCTGATGCCCAAGCCTCTGATTATCGCCGAGCGCTATAAATTCTACCGGTATAACCAGAAAGACAATGACAATATAGCAGCTTTTTCAGCGGATTTGCGACGGCTGGCTTCAACTTGTGATTTCGGTGATTTTCTAGAGCAGGCATTGAGGGATAAGTTCGTATGTAGAATAAGGCATGAGTCTACGCAGAAAACACTCCTCACTAAAGATATATTGACTTTCCAACAGGCGCAAGTAGCGGAGTAGCTAGTGCACCAAGTGTATTCCAGAACGCCATGGAACAAGTTCTCCAAGGACTTGACGGGGTCATTTGCTATATCGACGATATCCTCATTAGCGCAGAAAACCAGCAGCAGCATCTGGAGCGGCTAGACGCAGTATTATCACGGTTGGAAGAAAATGGACTCAAGCTAAAGAAAGCTAAGTGTAAATTCATGATGAGTGAGGTGACGTACTTAGGTCATGTGATTAGCGCAAACGGTATCGCGCCCACCCCGGAGAAGGTAAAGGGGATCGCAGACGCGCCAAGACCGAAATATGTACAAGAACTTCGTTCATTTTTTGGAATGCTCCAGTACTACGGAAAATTTATTCGGAACCTATCGGAATTAATTCACCCGCTGAACGAACTGCTTCGCAGTCATACACCATTCAAATGGACAACGGAGTGCGACAAGGCTTTTACGACGGCCAAATCAGAACTTCTGAAGGACACGGTACTGACGCACTACGATGTAAATAAGCCACTGATACTGGCATGTGATGCGTCACAGTACGGAATTGGCGCAGTGTTATCACACATGATAGATGGACAAGAACGTCCAATAGCATTTGCCTCGCGTACGCTAACAGATAGCGAGCGGAATTTTGGCGTGTTTGGCGTCACGGTGTTTCGCGTGAAGAAATTTCACCAGTATCTGTAGGGAAGGAAATTCACCTTAATTACAGATCACAAACCCCTGTTAACCATGTTAATCATCCTTGGTCCAAAAACAGGAATTCCAACGCTCGCGGCGGCACGGCTACAGCGATGGGCTATTGTGCTTTCGGCTTATCGTTACGACATAATATTCGAGAGTACCGGCGAACACTTGAATGCCGACGCGCTATCCCGCCTGCCTGCATCGCAGTCTACGATCGCAGACGAGGAATCCAGCATCTTCAACTTTAGCCTTATAACCGAGTTACCTGTGACAGCGAAAGAAATTGAGTCGGCTACTCGCAAAGATCCAGTACTTTCGCGAATTTACCAGTACACGCTGTCAGGGTGGACAACTGAAATCGAGGAAACGCTGAAGCCATACTTTATACGGAAAGATGAACTATCCATAGAGTGTGGAGTACTCCTGTGGGGACTTAGAGTAATTGTCCCGAGAGTATTGCAAGAGCGAGTACTTATGGGGCAATCACATGTATCCGTGTGAGCTGGGCGGCCCCTTACCGTCTTATAGAAAAAATAACAGAGTCCAACACGGTGAACAATCAGCAAAAAATGTCAACGGCCGCATTGATTTTTTTTTGTCACCGGGTTCATACTGTTCTATACCGGGTCATTATCGGCCTGGAACCGGGCTTATACCACCTCGTCACCAGGTCCTCACCGGCCGAACGCTTGGGTACCGACCGAACCGCCTTGATAACGTCATCAAACTGCCCTGTATAAGCTGAGCGCTCAAGCTCGCCGCTTCGCTCACATTCTGGGAATCTCTGTAAAATACATTTGTACTCACATGTATCCGTGTGAGCTGGCCGGCACATTACCGTGTGACAAATTGGTCCAGACGGTGGCACACGGTGATGTCACACGGTGGGCCGTTTTCCGTCCGTTGAACACGTTGCCGGGGACATTGCCGGCCATTCGCACCCGGCAGGAAGTTTGACCATTCTCAAAACTCTTGCCGGGTGAGTAAAAGCGGCGGCAAACGGTGAGAGCCCGGTTTGAGGACGGTATACAGACGTCTCACTCGTTTCGCGCACGTTCGCAGGGCGGTAATGGTAGGCGGTCACCTTACCGTCTAATAGAAGAAGAAAAAATGCCAACGGGCTCATTGGTTTTTGTTGGTGGGCACCGGGTCCATACCGTTATATACCGGGTCTATGCGGGGTCCTCACCGGCCTGGTACAGGGCTCACCGTCCTCATACGTGGCTAGCTTACCGTTCTCGCCGGGTGCATAACACCTCCTCACCGTTCCTCGGTCCATACCGCTCTACACCGGGTATGTACCGGGTTCTCACCGGCCTGGTACCGGGCTCACCGGCCTCATACAGGTCTAGCTTACTGTTCTCACCGTGTCCTCACCGTGTGCATACCGGCTCCTAACCGGTCGGAACGCCTGGGTACCGGCCGAAACGTCTTGATTATATCATCAAACCGCCCTTTTTAAGCTGAGCGCTCAAACTCGCCGCTTCATTTGCATTCCGAAATTCGTACGACCAACAACTATAATACTCTCTTAATGTAAAAGAACTAAACCTCACTCTTTCTAGAGCTCTAGGAGGGCCGGCTCTTCTAGGAAGTAAAGTTCACCTTTTTCAGATTGATTTTTCACTCTTTTCAGGTTGATTTTTTACTCTTTTCAGATTGATTTTTCACTCTTTTAAGATTGATTTTTCACTCTTTTAAGATTGATTTCCACTCTTTTTAAAGTGATTTTAACTCTTTTTAGAGTGATCGCTCTTTTAAGAGTGAACTTCACTCCCAAAAAGAGCTGTCCCTCCTAAAGCTCTCGAAAGAGTGAGTTTTAGCTCTTTTACATTTAGAGAGTTGCAACAAGCCTGCTGAGAGCCCGTTCCGCGAACGGTTACCAGGCTGACTGTTTAGTCAGCCTTAGTCATTAGTTAAACTAATGGTTTAACTTGCTTAATATGTAATCAGAGTATTCACAGTAAATGTTCCCTACTTAACGACACTGAAATCAATGACAAGGTATTGCAGCTGGTATTGCAGATACTGCATTGGTTCAATTCTTCCTTTTAATCATATTATCGACGACGACGAGTTTACGCATGAGATCAATCAAATAAAGAATGGGTATAAAATAAGTTACGCTAGACTTCAATCACTTAAGATAAACCCCTTCGATATAAATGACATTGATGATGATAATGATGATGATAACGAACCTAACACAAACAACCTCAATAATGATAAATGCAAATACTATATTAGTGATACCTTTAATGACACGACCAAACTAGACGATGGCAAGTTTAGTATTCTTCATATTAATTCACGTAGTCTTAATAAAAACTGTAATTCAATTTCTGAGTACCTTCACACTCTAAACCACTCATTTTCAATCATCTGTTTTAGTGAATCGTGGCTAAACGTCCAAAATGCGCCTCCACCTATTAATGGCTATTCAATTGTGCATTCATACCGTTTACACAAGAGGGGTGGCGGAGTAGCAATGTACATATCTGACGATATTGATTACTCAATTAGGAAGGATCTCGATCTACTACATAATACCGACTACGAATCTTTATTCATTGAAATTGATTCTGAACATCAAAATACCATCGTTGGCACCATATATAGAGCACCTGATAGAGTCACTCATCCATTTCAAGAAAACCTCTTGACTTGTCTTGACCTGATCAACAAAGAAAAGAAGAACGCATTCATTTGTGGCGACTTCAATCTTGATCTCATGAATTACACAACCCATGGTGCGACTAATGATTTCTTGGATGTTATTTACTCATCTTCCTTTTATCCACTTATTGACAAACCAACACGCGTTACGACTAAATCAGCCACTCTTATTGACAATATCTTCACTAATGTGCTAAACCTTAATATGACACCAGGTATCCTCTTCTCAGACATCAGTGACCACTTTCCGATCTTTCAAGTACTTAATGCCCCAAATAATACTAGCAGAAGTAACTCTAAACAAGTATTTATTAATAAACGTCTGATCAACAAAAAGTCAATTGCTTCACTAGGCATTGCTCTTAATCAATCTAACTGGGAAGCAGTGCAAAATCAGAAAGATGCGGAGATTGCCTACGATACCTTCATAGATAAATTTTCATCAATTTATAATAAATCTCTGCCTAAACAAAGCACTAAAATAAATAAACGTAAACAAAATAAACCATGGATTATTAAAGGTATTATCAGATCCATTAATATCAGAAACAAGCGTTATAAAACTTTCATGAAAAGGCCCAATGATTATAACAAGAATTCCTATGTTAAATATATAAATAAAATCACTCATCTTATCCGTACTTCACGCACTAAATATTATAAAGAGAAATTCGATAGCTATAAAAATAATTCTAATAAAACTTGGCGTACCATTAATGAAATAATTGGTAAAAATAATATGAAGAAACCCCCAAACTACTTCTTCGATGGCGATTCCAAAATTTCCAACAAGGCTGATATTGCGAATAAATTCAACAAATTCTTTGCTGAAATCGGTCCTAATTTGGCTCGCAAGATTAATTCCCAGCGTCCCTATTCTGACTTCCTTTCAACTCCTTTTGATAAGTCAATTTTTCTAAATCCTGTCTCAGATAAGGAGATTCTGAAGATCACTGGTACTTTTAAGAACGGCAAAAGTTCTGGCTTTGATGACATTGACCCCGGCATCATCAAACAAATAGCCCCTTTTATCGCTCGGCCCCTGGCCCATATCTTTAACCTTTCCATCATGACTGGTGTGTTTCCATCTGCTCTCAAGATCGCCAAAGTTATTCCCATCTACAAAAAAGACGACCCCCATACCTTCTTCAACTACCGACCCATCTCAGTTCTGCCATGCTTCTCAAAAATTCTTGAACGCCTAATCTACAACCGTCTTTATGATTTCCTTTCTTCATACGATCTCCTTCACGACAACCAGTATGGGTTCAGGAAAAACCACTCAACCGATCTTGCACTTGTTAACATTTATAACAAACTTTCTTCTGCTCTCTCCAATAAACATCACACGATTGGCCTATTTCTAGACCTGTCAAAGGCTTTCGACACTATTGACCACTCAATCCTTCTCTCTAAACTAAATCACTACGGTATCCGAGGTACGCCGCTAGCCTTGCTCTCTAACTATCTTCATAATCGAAAGCAGTTTACGTCCTTTAACTCGCACTCTTCAAATCTCCTACCTGTTCAATGTGGCGTACCCCAAGGCTCTATACTCGGACCCCTTCTATTCCTGATCTATGTGAATGACATTCCAAATGCTTCAAAGAAATTATCATATGTTCTCTTCGCTGATGACACCAACATTTTTATGTCACACCCTGATTTTACTACTCTAATTTCTACCTTTAATGATGAGCTACAACATGTGTCGAATTGGTTCAAGGCTAATAAACTTTCCCTTAACGTTAACAAGACCAATTATATTCTATTCGGCTCTAATCGGCATACCTCCGTACATTCTGCTACCATTTCTATTGATTCTACCCCTATTTCACCTGTTAACCATACCAAATTCCTCGGCGTTATCATTGATAAACATCTAAACTGGAAACTTCACATCGCTAATACATGTACTCGGGTGTCTAGAAGTATCGGTATACTCCGGCGATTACGCTATGACCTTCCCTCTTCTATTCTGCTTACTCTTTATAATACACTTGTCTTGCCATACATATCTTATTGCAACATTGCATGGGCAATAACTCTATCCAAACATATATCCCTAAGCCCATGGTCGAGCACGGATATGACAAAAATCGACAAACTATTTATCTATCAAAAGAAGGCTTTGCGTATCTGCGCTGGTACATCATACGACTCGCATTCAATGCCTCTATTTCACAACTTTAATACTCTTAATATCTTCGATATCAACAAACTTCAAACTGCTTTATTTATGTTCCGTTTCAATAATAACGCTCTCCCAAATTCTTTTAGGGGTTTCTTCTCTAAACATAAAGATCTTCACAATTATAACACTAAAAACGCTAATAACTTTATTATTGATAATATTAAATCTAAAGTACTTCGTCATTCAATAATCTTGACCTATACAAAATACATTAGACGCAAAATAAAAAGGGATTTTGTGTACAGCTAAGGTAAGTGACGTTGATTGTGGATGGCAACGCCATCGTGAAGATACGTTGATTTTGCCGTAGTCAATGGATCGATGACATATTACATCAATGTACTATATTCAGCGGAATTATTAAAAAAAATTAACCGGTTGAGATGAAATTATTTCTTTTTAAATATGACACTACAACAAATCTCACACCCCTAGTGTTTCCTGATAATAATTATAAAATGCAATGAACTTGTTTTGGAAACGTTTACATCGTGAGCAAGAGGGGGTGCCACGCTTAAGTACAGTGTCCATGAGAGCCGCCGCTCGACTACATGACTTTCCACCCGGGTTGACTAATGTAGGATTTGCGGACTTAGAATATTTCTAACCATGACGGTTACCGTCTATGTTCTAACCCAACATTTATAAAAATAAATGAATCAATTGACAAAGTGGTCCTACTGGGAATCGAACCATGGACCTCTGCATTGTAAAGCGTGTAAGTCAACCACTAGACTAGCAAGGGGTGAACTGGCCAAGTCATGATTTTAATTGCTCTTATTATTACGGAATACTACTGTTATGATCAGTACTATAATCTGCGACACACGCTCGTCAACACCGGGTTGACAGTCATGTGGGTATTCCCATACTGCATATACAGTCCTCAAAATAAGTAACTGGCCAGGTAATAAATATGCTCTCAACTCCAAAACTGTAACTCCTACGAAAACATATCAGAATATAAAGAGATAAGGAAATTTCTTGTCTTCAATTTGAGATATTACACGTGAAGATTGAATGAATATTAACTCAATTATGTGCCCTAAACCAAAACAATGTCCGTTTTTCATTTTAACATTTCGTTCGTCTACACCAGTGGTTCCCAACCTATGGGGCACGTTTTGTGGGGTCACGGACTATCCTAATTTAACAAAAAAATAAAATGCTATGTTTTCATGAAAAGTGTAATAGTTATATAACAAATATATTGGCTAATAACCCAATGTAACTTATCGCATCATTCCAATCGATCTGCACAGAGATGACGGAGAATTATTGCATGATCATTGACCTATACAGCAGCTGTGCGTGCATACTTCTCACGGGGTTGTCCAGATGGGCGTGCCTAATTACACCGATTCGTTTCTTATTACCCACATTTTAAAGTTGTTACGTTTTGTGAAGAAACAGTGGCGTAACCAGCGGACGTCGTGTCGGTTGAGATTGGCACTGTCGGTTCATTTGACAAGACAAGAGAAATCCCCGGAGGAATCATGGAATTATGATGGTCAGAAGTACACAAGATGAAATTTTCCAAATGCAATATTCTTTGGTACAAGCTTGTTTAGAGCCAAAATGTACCTCAATCGTGCCAAAAATAGGTGTAAAGTCGAAAATGTTCGCGCGCTGCGCGCGCATTTCATGACTCAGAACAATGTTCGATTGACCATCAGTTCTTGCCCCCCCCCCCAATATCAGATCAATAATCTAGTTACGCCACTATGCTACAGATGGCCGGCGCATCACGCGATCAACCTTACCAGGACAAATTCATTGAGCTAGGTTTCTATTATGTGGCCCCCACATGTGATTTTGTTCTGTGAGGGGTCGCGCTCTGATGCTCGTTTCTGGAATGGGGTCACCACCAGAAAAAGGTTGGGAACCACTGATCTACACGCAGCCTCGAAATAGCAACAGGCAGATTATTGATCTCAAATCAAATCAAATTGATAACTGGTAGCGACAAAAAACTCACCGGTTGATACAGTGCAACAGAGCATAAATTTCCAAATATTGAATTATAAATATAGTGCCTCCTGATTGTTGTACAACAATGAACATTTCAATCCTAAGTATGTGTATCATATATAATTAAATCAGCTTTGTTTTAAAGTACTATTTCGTGTCCTTGTATGATTATCAGCATTGTTACATTTCTTATTAAACCAGATTTCGGATTGGCCAATACTTGATTATCCATACACGCTAATCCAACCAGCTACTGCCTACTTCCTTTCATGGCCTTGACTATTTAAACATTTCTTTTTTATTTAGACTTAGTGCAGGCCTTTAACACGATACCTGTTTGTACACCCATGCATGTCAGCACACGGTCACCTAAAGTAACATACACCATTATGACTGCACACTGGCGAATTGCATTTCAAATTTCTTGTAGCGCGAATTTCAAACCACTGGTCCCTTAGCATGGGCATGTCCATGAATATTCCTTCAATTGTTTGCGTGCATGGCTGCACAAGTATTAATAGACTTTTGCTAAATCTGTGTACAGTTGTATGAAATAGTGGTTACATGTGGTTTTTTTTCTCTTTTCAAATATACTAAATGTTTGGAGGGAGATATTTTAAATACTAAAGGGATATTGAATTATCTGCTCAGACCATTCTTTTAAGCACATCTTTACCTTTAATTTAATACCATGCAAGTCTGGTTTGGATACTATTAGTTACTATTTTAGCACTCCACACACGCGGACACGATATTGTCCGCCATCTTGTAAGGTTCTTATTGCATTAGCTAATAATTCACTCCCAAAGAGCGATAACAGGTTTATTATTAGCCACTCGGCACGCGAGCCATAGTGTTCATTCTATAAAAGAGCGGTGTTTTTAGCGTTTTTAGGGGTGCAGGTCGGTATTCCGAGGTGTAATTGATCCGAAAGGTTTTCATTCCGAACGGTTTTTATCCCCAAGATAAATATTTCGAACGGTAACTGTTCCTAAGGGTCATTTCTCCGAAAGTCATTATTCCAATAAGTTATTATCCCGAACGTTAATTGATCCGAGAGGTCATTTCTCCGAAAGGTCATCGCTCCGTGAGGTTTTTGGTGCTAAGGGTAAAAAAAAATATCTGAAAAAACGGTTTTTACACCTACCGGTCATTTCTCCGAAAGGTTTTTCTCCTGAAGGTTTTTTCTCCGAAAGTTCGGAATATAGACCTTTCCGAATAATGAACCTTCGGAGTAATGACCCGTAGGAGTAAAAACCGGTTTTCAGATATTTTTCGGAGAAATGACCCTTAGGACCAAAAACCTGACGGAGCAATGGCCTTTCGAAGAAACGACCTCTGGTTGGGGTTAGGGTTAGGGTTAAACCCTAACCCTAACTCCTAACGATATTTTACCCTAACGGTCCAGAGCATAACTCCTAACGATTTCTTCTCCTAACGGTTTTTGTTCCGAATGGTCAATATTACGAATGTTCGGAATATTGACCTTTCGGAATATCGAGCTGAAAGACGACGACTCACCAGACGATACTACTAGGAAACTTAAAATTGCTCCGATTTTGAAAAACAATATCTCAAATTGTTCATCTGAACACAAGGATTCTATAAATGGTAGTTTTACCATCTAGAGTGTCTGTTGTACCTTATAAAGAGATCAAATGGTCCAATTACATAGGTCAATAGGCCTTGACTTTTTGACCCACAAAACAATACCCCGTGGTAAAAAAAAAACCATTTCTGGAGTCCTTGTGATCATACACTCTCAGAACAAAGGTTAATATCTTTAACCATATTGGTTAACATTTTAACCAACGGGGGAGGTTACCAGGTGAACCACACAATTGGTTGGTTAAAACCGTAACCAACAGCTGTTGGTTAAACTTTAACCTGTGGTTGGTTACAATTTGTAATCACTTGTTGGTTAATATGTTTTAACCAATAGTGGTTGGTTAAACTTTAACCTGTGGTTGGTTACAATTTTTAATCATTTGTTGGTTAATATGTTTTAACCAACAGTAGTTGTTAAAAAAATGTTGGTTAAACTTCTTTTTTTTTTTGCTAAACTTTAACCCAGACAACATTACAATATTGATGTTTCATTGGCGCAATATTGGCATTCAATATTGGCGCCAACCCGTGGCCAGGACCAACAAGGGACAGAACAAGGCAAAGGACGTGGCACAAGATCCTAGCCAAGAGGCCGAGAAGCGATAAGTTAAAACAGCGGACGCAATTTTTAGACCATGTCAGAATTTGTATATGAAATCAATCGTGTTATTTTCCGCCCTGGTATATTGTACCTATTGTTGGACCAATATTGGTTGCCAACATGATGCCAATTGAAGAGCGCCAATGTAAAACCAGATGTTGGTCTAATATTGGTTTGGCAACATTATGCCAATTGAAGAGCGCCAATGTAAAACCAATATTGGTCCAATATTGGGCACAATACCAGGGGCGGAAAACAACACGATTGATTTCATATACAAATTCTGACGTGGTCTAAATAATATGCGCAAAATATTGTCCCGCCAATAAAATTCTTTGGCGGAATCTTGTTATGACCTATTGTTGGTTAAAATTATGATGCCTTAACCAACGTTGATATACTAAAAATGAATTATTATTTTTAATACCTGTTCTGAGAGTGTACGAGCAATTTGAGATATTATTTTCAAAATCGGAGCAATTTTAAAATTTGTCCCCATACGCAAAGGTCAACGACCTTTTACGTTTTACCAGATAACTCGTTAACCAAAGTGGGGCAAACTATACATTTTATGAATCCTCATGACTATAGACGAGTAATTTAATATGCATATCGACACGATTGAAATATATCTTAATTTTGACCCGTGTGTGACCTTTGTTGACCCTTCCCGGAAATGCCTGACATTTTTCAAGGGGGGGCGGTAGCCCAAGTCAAAATGGTTCGGTATTCATCAGGGAACACAAAAACACTTTCAAACCTTTGTTCCCAGGATTGGTCACGAGACCTACAGGTTGGTCTCTTACTATTTTTAATGTAATAGGCAATTTTTCACACTACAAGCGAATTATTTTCAATGTTCTATTGTTCAATCAAGGTTAAAGGCATTGGGCAGATCTACTGTGTACAAATCACAAGTCCGTAGTGTAATGGAGTATGCTTCACTAGGCTGGTCTAGCGCTTCACCTACTATCCTAAGCCAGCTTGACAACATCCAAAGGAAGGCACTCAAGATCATTGGAGCTCATGATGCTACTGGTCTATCGCATCTCAGCATCACAAGCCTACTTCACCGGCGACAGGTAGCAGCAGCCACGGTCTTGTACAAAATGCATACCAACCACTGCCCACAAGATTTAGCAGCACTGCCCCCCACACCATATGTTCATCGTCGTGCTACGCGTGCAAGTGTTGCAATGCCAGATCATGCCCTTTCACTGCCGCCTGCCAGAACTTGCTGCTTAGACAGAAGTTTCATCCATACAGCTGTTCCATTGTGGAACAGTCTTCCAGTCAATGTTGTTGGCAACATCCAAGAGGAAGGACTACAATCGTTTAAATGTCGTGTTAACAGACACTTTCTCTACAACTCTTCAGAGTAAGTTGGCTAAGCTCTCTCGATGTATCAATGACCTCCAGATATTATTTTTGTCTTATTATTTTTTGATGTTACCGTACTCTCTATGTTTGGGTGTTTATCCTATTCCTGTCCCACGCCACTTTCATTGGCTTTTTTACTCGCCCAATTGTGTTTACTTGTATTTTTGATTATTTTCTGAGTTGCAGTGAACCAATTGATTGGCCCATCAGAGCTCTCTGTTGAGAGTTACCCGTTTGATTTGTAATCACTCAGTTCATTATATTAGTCGAGAAACGACTAATATACTGTATTTGTCCTGTTTCTTTATATTAGTCGAGAAACGACTAATATACTGTATTCTAGCTGTTTCTTTCTTCTTTCTTTCTTCTTCTTTCTTCTGTCATGAGACCTATAGCTCCATAACCATTGAGCCGATTTTGCCCATATTTGGTCATAAGTACCCTTATGTGCACCACTACTCAGGTTGTAAAGCATAAGGGGTCAAAGGTCACACAAGGGTAACTAGGGGTAAAAACGTGATTATCACTTAAAACGCATTTGCAATTTAGTGAAATGACCTAGGAACGTGAGAATTGGCCAACATATTCCTTTTGACCGTACGCATATATAATAGTTCGGTTTTTTAAATCGAAGAATGTTTGGGGTCGCTAGAGGTCACTCAAAATGCTACTTGTCCGAGAGCAAACAACTGATGATACTCAGAATTGGTCAAAAGATTCCTTGGGTCCATGTTCATATAGGGTGCTACTCCACTAAAAGTGACATATTAAACGGGGTCACTAGGGGTCATTGAACTATACAAGTGTAAAACTGAAGACATGCTCTGATTTTGACCGGATTACTTTTTTCTTGTGCGCAATGAGAAGCCAAGAAAAAAAGTCAATCATAAGTTTGGGGTCAAAGGTCAAGAAAATGTCACTAGGGGTCAAAATGTAATTTTTCACTCCATTCACTCAAAATACTACTTGTCCGAGAGGAAATGACTGCCGATTGTCAGAATTAATCAAAAGATTCCTCGTATCAATGTTCATATAGGGTGCTCCTCCACTAAAAGTGACAAGTCACACGGGGTAACTAGGGGTCATTGAACAATACAGGTGTTAGACTGAAGACATGCTCTGATTTTAACCGGACTACTTTTTTCTTGTGCGCATTAATAAGCCAAGAAAAAAAGTAAATCATGAAATTGGGGTCAAAGGTCAAGAAAAGGTCATTAGGGTTCAAAATGTATTTTTTTAACTACGTCAGGGCTGAAATTTATAAAAACAATAATCAAATATAGTACAATTTAAGATATTATAAGGTTATTGCCCTTTGACAACATATACCAAGGTCAAAGGTCAAAGCCCTCGTCTAATATCCGTGATCTAAGATCACAATTATCTCTAGTTCTTTCTTTCTTTCTTCTTCTGTCACTCTCCGACCTGTAGCTCCGTAACCATTGAGCCGATTTTGACCATATTTTGTCATATGTACCCTTTTGTGCACCACTACTCAGGTTGTAAAGCACAAAGGGTCAAAGGTCACACAGTGGTCATAAGGGGTCAAAACGTGATTTTCACCTTAAAACGCCGTTGCAATTTATTGAAATGACCTAGGATCGTCAGATTAAGTCAACATATTCCTTTTGACCGTACAGATATATAATAGTTTGGTTTTTTAAATCGAAAAATGTTTGGGGTCACTATAGGTCAAAATGTAAATTGTAACTCCATTCACTCAAAACCCTACTTGTCCGAGGGAAAATGACTGATGATACTCAGAATTTGTCAAAAGATTCCTTGGATCAATGTTCATATAGGGTGCTTCTACACTAAAAGTGACATGTCAAACGGGGTCAATAGGGGTCATTGAACTATACAGGTGTAAAACTGAAGACATGCTCTGATTTTAACCGGACTACTTTTTTCTTGTGCGCATTGATAAGCCAAGAAAAAAAGTCAATCATAAGTTTGGGGTCAAAGGTCAAGAAAATGTCACTAGGGGTCAAAACGTAATTTTTCACTCCATTCACTCAAAATACTACTTGTCCGAGAGGAAATGACTGATGATTGTTAGAATTTGTTAAAAGATTCCTCGTATCAATGTTCAAATAGGGTGCTCCTCCACTAAAAGTGACATGTCACACGGGGTCACTAGGGGTCATTGAACACTACAGGTATTAAACTGAAGACATGCTCTGATTTTGACCGGACTACTTTTTTCTTGCGCGCATTGATAAGCCAAGAAAAAAAGTAAAATCATAAGTTTGGGGTCAAAGGTCAAGAAAAGGTCATAAGGGTTCAAAATGTATTCTTTTAACTACTTCAGGGCTGAAATTTATAAAAACAATTATCAAATATAGTACAATTTAAGATATTATAAGGTTATTGCCATTAGACAGCATATACCAAGGACAAATGTCAAAGCCCTCGACTAATATCCGTGATCTAAGATCACAATTATCTCTAGTTAACTTTGTTAATGTCTGTTGGGCTATTGTTCACATTTGCTCTCTATATACAAAAAAAAAAGGGACACAATGTTATGTTGAATTTTTTTAACTTTAATTAATTTACATTAAAAATTGCCATGATTGTTGTTTCTACTAAAAAAACACCAGCAAAACTTGATTAAAACAGTGTTTTAAATATGTTGAAATACCACCACCTTAAAGGAGGTGTCCCGCAAGCATGTGCTTTATATGTTAGAAAAATAACTATCGAGCCCAATTTTTGTAATTATATAGAACAAACACCACACTACTTATGACAAAAACAAATAAAAACCGCAATCTTTCAACATGCACTTTTTAAAATTCGCGGCGATCGAAAGTCCCAGTGTCGATGATGTCATAGTTATACAATGCACATGCGAAAATTTGAGCACCGATACCCATGACGTCATCGGCACCGGGACTTTCGATCGCCGCGAATTTTAAAAATTGCATGTTGAGTTATGGCAGTTTTTATTCATTTTTGTGACCAGTATGGTGTTTTGTTCTTACAATTACGTAATTTCGGCTCGATAATTATTTTTCTAACAGGTAATGCTCAATGTTGTGCTTGCGGTACCCTTCCTTTAATGTAAAAGAGTGAAAATGTCACTCGTTGTTCAGAGTGAAGTCATTGTCACCCGTAAAGACTGACTTTTCACTCTGTGCGGTTGATGAGTTATATCAGATTTATGTAAGATTGAAATTGTCACTCGTTGTTCAGAGTGAAATTATTGTCACTCAAAAAGAGTGATTTTCACCCTGTGTTGAGTAACTTTTCACTCGTGCGAGTGATCAGTTGTACCAGATTTAATTTGAGAGCCGGAACACAATCAAATAGAAAAATATTCAAAAACTCAAAATGTGTGTAATCAATCTTTAATCAAACAATCACTGACATAAATGATACAATGCGAGAAAAAGAAGGTAGATTAAAGCCCAGGACAAAAATCAGAACCACACAGTGGTCCACAAAAATACATCAAATAACGACAAAAATCAATGTCCAACCGGAACCAGGAGATACACAGAAATAGAGCGAACCCATCAAAGTGAAACTATGTGCAGGGATAGAGAATCACACCTTGAGGTAGGGTTGATCATCACTTCCCCAAGCTGACTCTTGCCTCGCATTCTAAATAGTGTAGCTGCACATAAGGGCCAACTTGCTGAGTTCCTTCATGAATTGCTTTGATGGTTTGGCTTTGACAAAGGTTAATATTGCTTTGATATTATTAATATTATCTGGTGTGATTAGACCACGAGATCAAGTTGCAAATGTACCGACGGAACCTACCTATGTCTCTGAAAACCTACCTATGTCTATGAAAAAGGTAACGGGGGCGCGTACACATAAAAGGTATATTGTGAAATTTTACGGGGGCGGCGGCCCCCTGTATCCGCCACTGTTTAAGGGAAGTGTCAACCCTTTTTTTTAATGAAATTGTTTAAAGCACTGTAACTTTTAAACTAATAATGTAATGTACATAAAAGATTACTCTTTTTTAAATAAAATGAGTCGGAGAATCCATTTGGTACCAAATTTCACAACAAATAGTGATGTTTACTTTTGGCCCATAAATCACGTTTTTGGGCGCCAAATTATTTCAGACAACCTAACAAAATCAGTTTATGGTAAAACCTCTTAATTTCACCAAAATCATCTAAAATCAATTATCTAGGATCGGGTTTTGTTTTTTGGCTTAACAATTTTTAGTTTTTATAATATTGACCAAAAAGTGCCAAAAAATGTGCTGTACTCAATGTGTTGGCCGGAAGTGGATTTCTAGACTGAATAAGTATTATTTTTTGGTAATATCCTGAATATATTTTAGGACCATGAAAGTAAGACAAAAAAAGTTGGTTTGAGGAAGTCTTGTGTGGTGCACGGTAACCCCCTGTATATACCCGACTATTACGTGACTATTACGATAACACAATATTGTTCTTTTGTACGATTCTACCTTCTTATCATAAATACATCATTATAATTCGACATATAATTTATATTGTTGATGATAATAATCTGAATATCATCATTATTATTCGACATATAATTTATATTGTTGATGATAATAATCTGAATTTATACACCTATCAGTTGTAAGACACACTATACGACCGCCGGGAGAGGTGCGTCATGGGTGCGTCAAAGTGTCCATCATTTTTACGAACAACAAAATACGAACTTTATAATTTAAATATATGCCATACTATCCACCAACCAGGCTTTACTTTACGGCAACCGGTATATCGGAAAAGTGATGTTTTAAAATGCCTGAAATCACTTGATCAGAATCAACCAATGGTGTGTCTCAAATTTGACTGAGGGTGCGTATATTGTATGACAAAGGTCCGTCATTTTTTAGACACAGGGTGACGTACCTCGGTAAAGTGACGCACCATTTCCGGGGGTCGTATAGTGCGTCTTCCAACTTATAGGTGTATTAATCAACACTTGGCATAATTGAAATTTAAAGTAATTTACCTTCTGGAATAGAAATCGTAACTCTGAGTTTCATGCTTTCGCAATCGTCAGACGACAAGATGTTAGAAAATGGCTGCAAACTCAACACTCATATAATATGCTCTTCCTTGCGGAATTGATCACTCTATTCAAAGGTAGTCTACCTATTGGCATAATGTCATAATGTCGATACATGATATGTTATGCTCCTGTTTAAAACCAGTTGAGCAATCTTTGACTATCGCTGAGTAAAGACCACATCTGCTGGTCTGACTTGCTTGACACCATAGATTGCATATTTGTTCATTTGGTTAGATGTAAGATGTTTCAAAGATCAGAAATAAGATTTGTTCTGAACTTATGTTTACCTTGTCTCACATTTTGCGCTTAAATCAATTTAGCTACTGCCTCATTTACTAATGTGGGTCACATAATTATTTTAAAGAGCAATGTATAAAAAGCATTTTAAGGTTTAAAATAAAATTGGTTATTTGACGTGAAAGAAATAACGTTTTAATTTGACACGTATTTTGAGCTATTTTTAATGAAAACTAAAAGTTTAATCCCACTATAAATCTAAAGTTGGTTGAGCTATACAAAATATAATGCACATGATAGGCCAAACAAAGAAGAAGGTTTGTCTCAGAAACATTTTGCAAAATTATTTTATTTTTCCGGTATCCGGATATATTTTTCTCATTATTTGTTGTTGCTTTAAGAAGAAAAAAATCCCCTTTTTGTTTTGGGCCTCGGCGCGTAGGCCTACGCGCCGTATAGCTCATTTCACATACCAATGCGGGCGGGCTTCTGAAACAAACATTCTTCTTTGTTTGGCCTTAGGAATCTTTAGATGATAATGCAGTGTTTGCAAAATCATTTTTGCGGTTACAGGATTAAAACTTAATATACTAGCCAGGCCCAAATCGGTACCTTTAGGGATTTAGAAACACTGGGACTTGTGAGGCAAGAATTATCACCTTCATAGAAAATGGTTCATCATAACTGATGCATGGACCAAATATGAAATGATTTCTCCAAACTTCATTGCCGAGTGACTGTTTTTGTGTTTTTGTGGGTTTTTTCTGACAGTCTTAAATGTTACGTGGCGGTTTCCAGTTCAAACCATTGCATGTGCTTCCGTGTGCTGTCTAGCAGACCTATTGAAACTGTTGATGTCCTTTTTTAACTCGTTGGCAATACTCGATACCATCGGTGAGAGAGGGTTAGGATCGTCAAGCAGAGCGATAATGGAGAGAAGCACTTCACATGAAAAGAAAGGAGAAAAACATATCAAATTCTATTACAAACAAAATCGTTTGTAACTTAAGGTAGATTTATGTATCGCTTAATATGAGATAGAAGGTAGGTTGGGCTCAATTTAGGTATACCAATTCAACCATTACATTATTATAAAAAATGGTGTAGGCCTATCTATGAAAACAGATAGTTTGCATTTAGGGCTCTTGTCTAAACACTTGTAGAGGAAAGCTCGAGAGAAGAGCGGGGAAAGCGCGATCCTTTTTTTCGATATTGTGTAAGTAGGCCTATCTATGAAAACAGATAATTTGCATTTGGGGCTCGTGTCCAAACACTAGTAGAGGAAAGCTCGAGAAGAGAGCGGGGAAAGCGCGATCCTTATATGTGATGCGATCTAGGAAAACCCGTCGGATGTCGCAAAATGTGAACTAGGGATTATGGGTAAAATAAAAAAATAAAAAAATAAAAAAATGAAAAAACTTTTTTTTCTTTTTTTCTTCTTTTTTTAAAGACAATTTGTTTCCAGTACTTTGTGTCATCATCTTTTATGAAATTTCACCTTCAAAAACTTACTTAAGTCACTTTTATCATTAACCTTATAATGTTATTATATTGAATTATGTATCCTTTTTGGCCTGTTTTCACGATTTCTTATTTTGTAGCTTTTGATGACATCACAATCATCATTCACTCATAACTTTTTTTGTAGTGATCGTAGAAAAATGATCGAAACAGTTCTGTAATCAGCACAGTTTCAGCTTTCTTATGATATAAATATCTCCAATATGAAAAATGCCACCATGTGGCGGGTTTTCTCAGATTTCTTTCTTCTTCCAAACGCTCCTTTAAAATGCTACTTCTCCTACAATTTACATGTTACAATCACCATACTTGGTCAAATGATTCCTTATGACCATGTGCATATAGGGTCTCCTGCTATTAAAATTCACATGTCATATGGGGTTACTAGGGGTCATTGAACTTTACAAGCATAAAAGTTAAGACATTGTCTGATTTGGACCAAACTTTATCATCATGTTTGGTTTGATGAGCAAAGAAAATAAGTCAATCATTTGTATTAGGTCAAAGGTCAACAAGGGGTCACAAGAGGTCAAAATGTGAATATTCTTAAAAACGCTACTTCTCCTACAGTTTAAATGTTACAATCGCCACAATTATTCAAATGATTCCTTATGACCATGTGGATGTGCATATAGGGTCTCATGCTATTAAAATTCACATGTCATATGGAGTCACTAGGGGTCATTGAACTTTACAGACATAAAAGTTAAGACATTGTCTGATTTGGACCAAACTTTATCATCTTGTTTGGTTTGATGAGCCAAGAAAATAAGTCAATCATTTGTATTAGGTCAAAGGTCAACAAGGGGTCACAAGAGGTCAAAATGTGAATATTCTTAAAAACGCTACTTCTCCTACAGTTTAAATGTTACAATCGCCACAATTATTCAAATGATTCCTTATGACCATGTGGATGTGCATATAGGGTCTCATGCTATTAAAATTCACATGTCATATGGAGTCACTAGGGGTCATTGAACTTTACAGACATAAAAGTTAAGACATTGTCTGATTTGGACCAAACTTTGACATCTTGTTTGGTTTGATGAGCCAAGAAAATAAGTCAATCATTTGAATTAGGTCTAAGGTCAACAAGGGGTCACTAGAGGTAAAAATGTGAATATCCTTAAAAACGCTACTACTCCTACAGTTTACATGTTACAATCGCCACAATTATTCAAATGATTCCTTATGACCATGTGCATATAGGGTCTCCTGTTTTTAAAATTCACATGTCATATGGAGTCACTAGGGGTCATTGAACTTTACAGACATAAAAGTTAAGACATTGTCTGATTTGGACCAAACTTTGTCATCTTGTTTGGTTTGATGAGCCAAGAAAATAAGTCAAACATTTGTATTAGGTCAAAGGTCAACAAGGGGTCACAAGAGGTCAAAATGTGAATATTCTTAAAAACGCTACTTCTCCTACAGTTTACATGTTACAATCGCCACAATTATTCAAATGATTCCTTATGACCACGTGCATATAGGGTTTCCTGCTATTAAAATTCACATGTCATATGGGGTCACTAGGGGTCATTGAACTTTACAGGCATAAAAGTTAAGACATTGTCCGATTTGGACCAAACTTTGTCATCTTGTTTGTTTTGAGGAGCCAAGAAAATAAGTCAATCATTTTAATAAGGTCAAAGGTCAACAAGGGGTCACTAGAGTTCAAAATGTAAATATCCTTTAAAATGCTACTTCTCCTACAGTTTACATGTTACAATTGTCAGACTTGGTCAAATGATTCCTTATAACCATGTGCATATAGGGTGTACAACGATTAAAATTAGCATGTCATATCGGGTCACTAGGGGTCATTGAACTTTACAGGGGTATAAGTTCAAACATAGTCCGATTTGGACCGGACTTGTTTATCTTGTTTGGTTTGATGAGCCAAGAAAATAAGTCAATCAGTACAATTAGGTCGAAGGTCAACAAGGGGTCACTAGAGGTCAAAATGTGAATATTCAGTTAATGTTAATATTCACGTAAACAGCTATTACAATTATGTCATATGCGGTCACAAGGGGTCAATGACCTCTTGTCAGATTTTAAATAAGAAAGCCAATATCCGTGCTTCTTGAAGCGCAAAGTTTTTTTCTATATTGTTAAAAGGAGTGAAAATCTGAGGATCGATGATTTACACCTCACTAAATGGGTACTTAAACTTGAATGGTTTACCTATTGATTTTGAGATTTTATGACCGAGGAAAGCTTGGCATTAACAATAGAAAAAATTCACCCGCTCTTTCCTCGACCTTTGTAAATAAGTAATATGGTTTGGGAGGGAGAGGGTTCCACAATGGAACTTGGGGTATTCATGTTTAAATATTCCATAAATGATCTACCCAGAGCTTTTAAAACCTTCTTTTCAAAGCGTTCAGATGTTCACAACTACCCAACAAGACATGGCAATGATTTTAACATGACAAATAACAAAAAGACTTTCCCCGACCGTGCTATTCGAACCAATGGTCCAATTCTCTGGAATTCACTTCCCGAAAACATGAAACAATCCAAATCGTTAAAGCATTTCCGAACCCAGTTAAAGCAAAACCTTATCCAAAATTACGAGTAATCTCTTGTATTTGAGCCCGTCCTTGTTCTGTCTTGTATAATGGTGTTGTGGGTTTCTTATTGTTTATTGTAGTATAAAATGTTTGTTTATGTACTGCTTGTTTTAAGGGGTAGACCATAAACGGGCCTCATTGGCTTTCCAGTCTACTCCTCCATATTGTGTTTTTTTTTTTATATATGTGATTGTGATTTGATGTATTATTTTTTATATGGAAATAAAGATTGATTGATTGATTGATTGATTGGGTTATGAAGAAATGTGATACTAAATTGCGTAACAGGGAGGAGGTGGAATATAATACTTAATAGTATGTTGTCTTAAAAGTACAATGCTATATAGCTTGGGATAATGACAAGAAGCATTTAATTTCAGGTCAGAATACTATTATAGGCCTGCATGACATTTTCTCATGTGTCTATGATATGAGGTAATGACGGGAAACATTCACTTTCAGGTTATAAAGTGCTCAACAAAAGAAAGTCGTACACTTTGCTTAGGTCATTTAAAGTAACTTTCGATTATTTTTTTACAAAACAGGCTAAATAGACATTTGGATGAATCTTTTAGGCACATTTTGATACCAAACATAACACCTAACAACAAATATAAACCATAATTAGCAACATGTATAGCTATTAGTCACTTTTCAAAAGTCACATTTTCAATACACTACGCGGAAGAAAACACCAATTGTTAAGAAGCACATAATTATGTTCGGAATCAAATATCCAGCATACTAAGTGTACGCCCATCGCAGGGTAGTGTACACGGCTGCACAGTGTGATCGATTGCCCGCCGGTCAATCCTGGTTAGTAACAGTGTCACACACGGAAAGAACCTCGCACACACCCATTTTCCTCCCGTGTAGTAATTGAAAATGTGACTTTTGAAAAGTGACTTATTTTCTTTAAATGGCGCTAATCATGGTTTATCTTTGTTGCGAGGTGTTATGTTTGGTATCAAAATGTGCCTAAAAGATTCATCCAAATTACCATCTAGCCTGTTTGGTAAAGAAAACAATCAAAAGTTACTTTAATTGACCTAAACAAAGTGTACGACTTTCTTTTGTTGAGCACTTCATTACATTTCATGCTTAATTCCGTTTGGAAGATGCGGCCTCCACAAAAAAACATGGTCAAAACATGAAATCAAAAAATTGCATGTTTTAACGGTGCGAAGAAGGTGCGCGTGTAGGCCGCGCTTTTTAAAGAAAATTTCTCCCCGAGGTCCTTCTACTAGATTACTGACAAGTCTATATCGGTCCCGCTTGTATTGTTTACCCTATAGATAGTTGAAAATTATCATTGTTATCGATTTTACACTGCTATCATTTCACAATTACTTGCATTTAAAATCATATAGGCGAGTAGGCCTAACATTCAGATGACTGAAACGCATATAATATGACCCGACAATTACGCCCGACATGCAGTTTCTTCGTTTTAAAGCGTCTTTTGACATGAGTGAAACACAGAGGACCGCCCAGTGCCTGGTCTACTGTTATTTATCATTCAAAAACACATAGATCAGATCGGCTTTTTGAACATGTTTAATGGCTAATTTGCTATGGAATTGGAATTGTATGAGAACTTAACCGTGTTGACGGTGTTAAAGTAAGTCGCGCCTCAACATATTATATCTTTTTGAATCGTTTTAAAAAGTAAAAACCTCAGGGTTTTAATTCAAACTCGGGTATGATTAGATTCATCATATGAAATCCAAAATGTCCTTGCTTTTTAAAGATGTTTCTTGTTGAAAATCTCCAAAGAGAACGACATCATTTTAGTTGATTAAAAACGTGTATCAGTGTATTAGATTTTATTGAGCATTTTGTTGATCCCTAATGTCTTTTGGTACCCAGTTGGAGCCCGCCGCTTCAAGGGTATTATACACCACCATCGCACTCCCCATAGACGCTACGCATTACGGTTCCGTTCCCTGTATCAAATCCAACTTTCTTGACCACGTCTTTGATGACTTATCCAGGTTAATAAATCATCCCCTCCTACACCATTTATCTGATTTATTTCACACCAACTGTGTCTTGCCATTGTGCGTGCTACCATTTCCACCGCTGTCCTAAGCATAGCTCAAGGCTCTCTAGTCTGGGTGTAACTAGAAGCCCTATATACTACTTTTGAAAATGTTCTTGTGTTAAGAAATTCCAACTTTTAATTTCAATTTGTCATAAAAACTAGTGCTATATCATATTTTATAAAAACAAAAGTTCAAATTTCGAAAAAAAATCACATTACATTATCCAAAGAGCAGATTTTAGTTTTAAAACTAGCCCAAATCTGGCGGAAAGTCACCCCATGTGTGCCAAGTCATGTGGCAAGACTGCAGCGCCTCAGGCTTGTTTCAAGTTCCACCGCAGCCACACTCAAGGTCCCCTAGCATGCGGTCAATGGTGTTGGATGGATGTAATTCTTGGGTGGAACATACTAATACTAGCGTAATGGCTAGTTCAACCTGTCAAACTTGGGCTCAAACCTTACAGGCAACTGGAATGTAATGGTGCAAAGAAGGGGTCAAACAATCGGCTCTAACTTGAGTTATCCCATACATCATTACATGACATTTACAGGGATTATTCCAAAGGGATGTCCGCAAAACATATCAAAAGGATATGACAAAGTGTCGGACTAGATTTCTCAATATTTTGCGATTCAATTGATGTAGCGATTTCGGCCCTTTATTTACGCCCCAAAACTCAGGACGGACCTTCCGCCGATTTCAGTCGTTCAAATCTTTAAAATGTTCAAACTAGTGCGATTTTTTTTTGAAATTCTTACTGTGCACACTCCTTAAAATGTGTAATACCCAAAACTAATAGATATAATTGAAAAAAGTCTGTCAAAATCTCGCAATTTGTACCGCAAAAGGAACTCTTACTGTGATAAACTTTTACCGGACGTGCTATCCTATAGTGCATTGGTGGTGTATACCCTTTAGTCAGCCTCTCAGCCACGAACAAATGGGAAAGGGTGTTCATTTTCTGTTTGAGGTTGTTCTTAAACTAAATTTTTCCGGGGAACACGATCCCGCCGACCGTTTGATTTAAAAAGGTGCCCAAAGTTCTTTTTCCGGGGGTGCTCCCATTTCGGGGGTGGAAATTTGATTTTAATTATTCTGTGGCCAATTATGGTAATTTTGGTGTCTATTTATATGTTTTCGGCTATAACAAATTGATTGCTATAATTTTTAAAATCCAAAATGGCCGACATGGGCCTGAAAATTTAAAATGGCGCCCAAAATGATTCCAAAATGATAATATGACACTTTATATTACTGGTTTTAGTGATTTTAGTGTCTATATACATGTTTTGGGGGACAAAAAATACATTAAAACATTTTTGAAATTCAAAATGGCTGTCAAGTACACACAAATTCAAAATGGCCGCCAAAAATGGTAACATTCCATAAATTGGCATATATAAACCAACATGCATGTTCAGAGTACAGTTATAACAATGGTATATATGTATTAGACCACTAGAAACTCATATCTAGTATTTTGCTTTGTTAACATACTTTAAAACCAAAATGGCCGCCAATGTCATGGCCAAAAGTGGTCAAAATGCCATAAAATAGCATAATTTCAACCGAATTGTATGATGAAAATATAATTATAACTATAAGATGTATGTGTCAGACCACTAGTAGCTCATATCCAGTATTTTTGATTTGTTAACATAGTTAAAATCCAAAATGGCCCCCAAAATGGGTTCCAAAGTGGCTGCAAAAAATGTCAAAGTCCATAAAATGGGATAATATCAACCTAAATGTATGATGAAAATAGCATTATAACCAGGGATGTAGGTATCAGACCGCTAGTCACTAATATCCAGTATTTAACATACTTAAAATTCAAAATGGCCCCCAAAATGGGTCCCAAAATGACTGAACAAATTGTCGGAGTTCCATAAAATGGGATAATATCAACCAAAATGTATGATGAAAGTATAGTTTTAACATTGGGGATGTATGTATTAGACCACTAATAACTCATTTTTTCCAGTATATTTGCATTGTAACAACATACTTCAAATCCAAGATGGCCACCAAAATGGCCGCTGTAAATGTAGAAATAGTCTATATGAGTGTATGATAATCCAAAATAGATCATTGTAAGTGTGTATATTACATCAAATAGTACTGCTTAGCTATTGCTTTTAGATATAAGACCCACCTCTGTGACAATTTTGATTCAGTATCACTTTCCAAAATGGCTGCTAGAATGGTTAAGTTGATGTTAAATGACCTACCACCTAAAACTATTGTTTTGTATTGTAAATGACCAATATCCCAAATATAATGGGACAGCATTCACTTTGTTTTTGTGTCTATAATAAAGCCTAGGGCTGTAGATCTAGTTTGAGTATTTTAAAATATCCACGATGTCTGCAAAAGGTTAAAATAACTGAAAAACAGTATTAGTTTATTGTTAGTGTCACATAAGATATGACCAAGTAGATGTATTTGTATATGTGACAAGGTACGATTGAATGGTATAGACTCCATTTTGACAATGTAATGTTATAAAGATGGGCATTATAATGACCATTTTAAAATTACTTCCAAATGGTCAATAACATTACCTCCAAATGGTCAAAATAATTACCACAGGTGGTCACCAGGCACCAGTTGATCAAAATATGGCCAGAATGGGAAAAATGGAGTCTATACCATTAGATCATACCTCGTCACATACAAATACGTTTACTATGTGGATTAAAAGCTATAGATATCATAATTTGGTCATATGTAACACTAACAATTATACTAATACTGGTTTTCAGTTATTTTAACCTTTTGCAGCCATCTTGGATATTTTAAAATACTCAAACTAGATATACAGCCCCTAGGCTTTATCATAGACATACAGTGTGCGTAAAAAAAGTGTACTCAACTTTGGGATTTTGTATCTTATAATCTATGCAAAAAAATCACAGATTTCTTATTTTATTGAGGCAGACGGTTTATCTCATAGCTTTCAAAAGAATTTTAGATGGTTGAAATTGGTTATATGCTCATTTGCGTAAAAGTCAACATTTTATAAACCAAACAAGATTTGCGATATTTACTCTGATATGACTTATTGAATCTCACTATTGAAAACGGTCCCCACTCTAGTCCGAGCTGAGTCCGATTATCACAAAAGCCAAATTTGTTGTTGTTTTTGTTGCTAAATGTGTGTAATAATGACATGGTTTTGACATTATTTCTCATTTAATGTTTGAAAAAATCACTGAAAATGTTTGATTTGTCTTTGTTATTTATTTATTGTGTACCATACATGAATCCACTTGTTCATTAATATCAAGCATTATTGAGTAAAATATTCAATATTGTGTTCGGTTTCAAATTTTACCAAAATAGTCATATCTGGTAAATGGTATCATGAAATGTCATGATGCTTTTTGCTGATGGTAGTGAATAAATGCACCTATTGCCGCATACATTGGTTGCCTTCATATCCTGATAATAAATATTTGTCATAAATATCTTAACTTCTGGAAGCCATTTTGGAAAGTGATACAGAATCAAAATTGTCCCAGAGGTGGGCCTTATATCTAAAAGCTATAGCTGAGCAGCTATTTTATGTGATGTAATATACACTCATGTAGAATATTTTTACATTTACAACGGCCATTTAAAACTATACATTCATCATACATTTTGGTTGATATTATCCCACTTTATCGAATCCAGACAAATTGTTCAGTCATTTTGGGATCCATTTTGGATTTTAAGAATGTTAACAAAGCAAAAATACTGGATATTAGTAACTAGTGGTTTTAATACATGCATCCATGGTTATAATTTTATTTTCATCATGCATTTAGGTTGATATTATCCCGTTTTCTGGAATTTGACAATTTTTGCAGCCACTTTGGGACCCATTTTAGGGGCCATTTTGGATTTTAACTATGTTAACAAAGCAAAAATACCGGATATAAGTTACTAGTGGTCTAACATGCACATCCCATGGTTATAATTATATTTTCATCATACATTTCGGTTGATATTATGCTATTTTATGGAATTTTGACCACTTTTGGCCATGAATTTGGCGGCCATTTTGGATTTAAAGTAAGTTAACAGAGCAAAAATACTAGATATGAGTTTCTAGTGGTCTAATACATACATATCATTGTTAAAACTATACTCTGATCATGCATGTTGGTTCATATATGCCAATTTATTGAATTTTACCATTTTTGCCGGTCATTTTGGTGGCCATTTTGAATTTGTGCGTACTTACAGCCATTTTGAATTTCAAAAAATGTATTCTTTGTCCCCCAAAACATGTATATTGACACTAAAATTACTTAAACCAGGACATATTATCATTTGGTAAAAAAGTGTTATTTTGGGCGCCATTTTGAATTTTCAGGCACACGGCAGCCATTTTGGATTTTAAAAATATGACAATCAATTTGTTATAGCCGAAAACATATAAATAGATAGCCTTGATCAGGCTTTCTAAAATTTGTATCGGGTTGTAGTAGTCCGGGCTATTATATACCAAACTCCTTGTACATACTGATATTAATAAATAATAACAAGTCCTACAAGCTTATTTATTTAGTGCGATAAACTTAGCATCCAAACTGCCGCCCCCTTCACTGGCCCACCAATTACTCACTGAACACGCCGGGCGAAGCCCGGTGTAAACTGTGCAGTGAACGCCATTGAGATACCATCACGGGAGAACGAAGTTCGACTGAGGCCGCTTGCGGCCCAGCCAGCTCTCAGCTCGTAAATCCTATGTCACTTGTCTTAGGACGCTATAATCAGCTTAATAGAAAAGGTGGGATTTCCGTGTTATGGTGTTAGCAACGTCAGATATGGTTACGGACAATTTGAGACTGCGTTATTTTAAATGATTTTAGAAGCCTGGTCAAGGCTAATAAATAGACACCAAAATTACCATAATTGGCCACAGAATAATTAAAATCAAATTTCCACCCCCAAAATGGGAGCACCCCCGGAAAAAGTACTTTGGGCACCTTTTAAAATAAAACGGTCGGCGGGATCGTGTTCCCCGTAAAATTTTAGTATAAACACAACCTTAAACAGAAATGAACACCCTTTCCCATTTGTTCGTGGCTGAGAGGCTGACTACTTGAGATAAGCACGAAGAATTGACCAAGATATGGGCAAACAAACACACATCCAAGGCTTGGGCAAACAGACACACATCCAAGGCTCTTTCAGACTATTTTTCGTGCAGTGTTTGTATATTTTCTCTATGCGTTCCGCAACCATGTAATCGGCGCGTAACACTTAGCGCGTCGTAGTGCGCCATGCAAAATGAACACGCCCACGCACTACTCCCACACACCCTACATACGCAGGCGGGCAAAATATCGAAGAAATACGCTGCGCTACGGGATATGGTTAATGTAAGGCCTTGGGGTTGATAAGCACGGGACGGGAAGGCGAGGGGGAGGGACGGCGGGCGGGGCGAGTGTTTTAATGAAGTAATGTTGTTTGGAAGGCAGGAGGTTAATAAAGAATTATGATACTAAATTGCGTAACAGGGTGGGTCACGAGGTGAAATGAGATAGTGTGGTTCCTTAAAAGTATAAACCATGGGATATAGCTTAGGGTTATGACGGGAAACATTCCATTTCAAGGCAAAATACTATTAGAGTATTATAGGCATGCATTCTATTTTCTCATATGTATGTGATATGGGGTAATGACGGGAAACATTTAATTTCAGGTTACGTCCTTCACAATTGATTTTGAGTTTCCTGTTGCTGTCCGGGTCCGAAATTGAGAATTACAAAATATTTTATTATTTTATTTTTACTTGGGATTTTCGCCTTTAAAATGACTTTCAATAAACTTTATTTGCCGCTTTCTGACTTTAATCATATCAGCTATGATGATATACAAACATAGAACATGATTGCATTATTACTTGGGTATCAAATTAATCCTACTTATTATTAAATGCAGAGTCTTCGATATAAGGGGTTGAAATTTGTTGCGACCACAAAATAATTAGTTTCAAAATAAAGATAATAAAAAATAAAAGTCCGCTCGTTCCTTTTTTTAAACCTGCGAAAGGAAACTCAAAATCGATTGTGAAGGGCCTGAAAAGGAAATAGGCATATGCATTATATTAACTCATGTTTGTTTTTTCTCTATGCGTACTGTAACCATGCACTCGGCGCACGTGAAAATAGACACGCGCAATGGAGAAATACGCTGGGCATATCCAGGAGATGGTCAAGGTTAGGTCTTGGTTTGGTACTTTTGGATAAGCCGTTTGGAGTGAATTGTAAATGAAGTATGTGGTTTGGGAGGTAGGGGTTAAATGTTATATTATATTTTAACTCATAATTGTATTGTTACCAATTTCGTGATAAATATTCGTATACTTTAGCTACTTATGTGTTATTTCATTTTGTAGGTGTCTACTAGCTGGAGCCCGTTCAAAGAACGGGCGTCCGTCTAGTACTAATAATAGGCCTACCTTTTGAAATGCTTAATCCTGGTGACCATTCACTACCCAAGATATCCAAACAAATAACGCCCCTTTCTGCAATGTTTGGGTGATAAATCTTTGTCGTAAATTCCACCTGTAAAACAAGATAATAATAATTATAGTTCAATTTTTTATTTTGAACTTAGTACATTTGCATGCAAAATGTAATATTAAATACTTATTGGTTCCATATTTTTTTAGTCGAGAGAATAACGTAAAGCTAGTCCAGCAATGCTCCAGCTTGACTAACATAGTCCTGCAGAACTAATCAAGCTAGTCAGGCTGAGCCGGACTAACCTTAAGCTAGTCAAGTCGGCCATAACCTATCCAGCAGGCTTGACTAGCCTGCTTGACAAGTTTAAGCTAGTCCAGCAGGCTTGAATAGCCTGCTCGACTAGTTTAAAGTTAGTCCAGCCTGTGCCTGACTAGTTTAAGTTTTTAGTGTGACATTTAAATCAATGGGACAGCTCCCATTATGTTCCCACTCCCTTAACACTGTTTACTTACCGGCCTTTTCTAACATGCAAGCCGAAACAGGTGCGAGCCAAAGTGCGAGCGAGACAGGCATATTAAAGACATATTATGTGATATTTTCCAGTGGGTTCCCTCTATTCATAGATTTTCTTGCAGATTTACATTTCTGATCATAAATAATAAATACATTCTGAGTTACAGAGCGATACGATTCCTAATTACTTCAAAATCATGGTTTTTAGAGTTAAAATATAATGAAAATAAACTGTTCGCTAGCGAACGATCTATTTTCAACTCTAAAAAACCATTGATTTTGAATCGTGTTGATCTGTACCTCGGAACATATGTATGATTTATGATTAGAAATGTAATCTGCAAGAAAATCTACTTTCTAAAAAAAATCATGAATAGAGGGCGCCCCTGGAAAAGATCACATAATATGCCTTTAACATAGGGGGGGTGGGGTACCGCGCCATTTTGTCCCACCTGTTTTTAATCCCCTTGTTTCTACTCGTGAAACATTACCGCTAAGTTTATCGATCATAGTCGATGGGCCACGACATTTGAAATTTTGTTATACCAAACAATGCCGTCTCACCTGAAAAACATGTTTAATCCAGCGTGACACGGTTCACGGAAAAGGTGGGATTAATCGGCTGGCTGTTTCTACTGGGAAACTGGTTGTTTCTTACCGGTAACAAACCTGGTTTGTGATGGTTTTTGCGGTTAAAAAAAAACACCGATTCTTAACGGTATCTGGCTGTTTCTACGGGGCAAACTTACTGGTAATTACGGTATGTCCCCCAGTAGAAACACGCTCATAGAGCGTGAACCATCACAACAAAAGGTGCGTGATCCAGTTACCAGGGAGTTATATAATCACTTCGATAGTGAATAAATCTGTGTATGTGTGTTTAACCCAAAGATGACTTAAATCAACATACTGGTCCAGTCTTTTGTAAGGATGTTGATTGAAAAAAGCTCTTCTTCAGACTTTTGACTTACCTTTGGTGCACTGAAAGGATAATCCGTTGGAAATGTTATGGCAAGTGAAAATACACCTCCTTCGTAGGGGCTATCCGTCTGTAACATTATAATAACATTTCAATTAGATTAAAACACGTTTTAAGCTATGCAAATATCGTCCCCAGAACTTTAGAATACCCAACCATTTTTAAAGCTCCACTCTTTTTAAAATCATCTTCGACGGCGCAAAGCTCAACCTTTTAAAAAATAATTCAACATCGGAAAGGTCTTCCTTTATCAATATCACCTTCGCCAGCGCGAAAGCACCGCTAGTGAACCATCATCATCGTCGGTGCGTAGCTTAAAGGGACACTAAGAGATGTGTTGGAGGCAGCGCCCTCAATTATGATAAAAACTGAGATTAGTTTATTTTTTATAATTGTATTACATGTATGAACTTACACCTATAAGGATTAAGAAAAATCAGCTCTCTTTGTACAAGAAAACGTCGATTCAAAAAATGCTGGTCCCGCGGGACCAGCATTTTACGCCCGACAGTATCCCCCTGCAGTACGCGTGATACATAACGCGAACCATATTTGCATAGAGGGCGTTTTTCAATAAATAGCGATGATATTGTTTTAATCTAGTTTTGCTGTGTTTTTTGTTAGTAGAAACAACAATAATGGCGATTTTTAATGTTCATCTTTAAGTAAATTTTTAAACATTTAAACTTTTCAACACCACTTAATGTCCCTTTAATCTTTTTTGTTCTACCATTTTTGAAGCTCCACTTTTTTTAAATTATCTTTGACGGCGCGGAGATCAACCGTTTAAAAAATAATGCAACATGGAAAGGTCTTCCATTTTCATTATCACCTTCGCCAGTGCGAAAGCATCGCTGATGAACCATCATCATCGCCGGCGCGAAGTTCAATCTTTTTTGTCCTACCATTTTTGAAGCTCCACTTTTTTTAAAATCATCTTCGACGGCGCGAAGCTCAACCTATTAAAAAATAATGCAACATCGGAAAGGTCTTCCTTTTTCAATATCACCTTCGCCAGTGCGAAAGCACCGCTGGTGAACCATCATCATCGCCGGCGCGATGCTCGGCCTTTTTTGCAAAACAATCTACATGCAGAGAAGCACCCGTGAAGCACCGCTGGTGAAGCCATCATCTTCGCCGGCGCCATATCGGGTTGAGCCCACATAATTATTGAGCCGCTCTAAAACGCCTGGTAAAAAGGCAACGCTGTTTCAGTGCAGTGAGCCTTGAGTCAAGAGTCATGACCTTTGCTAACTTGTAAACATGAGTTACCAAACACGGCAGCATTTCGTCAATTTTGACCGATTTTTTTCTTCTGATTTTCGGCAAAAGTGTTCACTTGTTATTTCTCGGACAGTTTCCTGAGATGATATAGCAAGTAGGGAAGGAATTGGACTTGGAAAAAAGCCTAGTATAATGTGCGATTATGATTTACTGCCTAAAAAGAGCAGTGGCAGTAGGCTAATAATTTATTATATTATGGTGTATTGCTACGAAGTACGATTGTGAATTTAAATCTTCAAAGTTCAATCATCAATCTTCAATGGTGAAATCCTAAAAAGCAGTGAAGCTTGTACAAGGATAACTTCAAAACGTGTCGCGCAGACGTACAGGGTGCTATATAAAAAGATGTGCGAGTAAAAAATACTGTCTGCCTACAGTACCCTACTACACTGACTGTCTTTACATATAGTACAGTTGTTGATGGTAGGCTTATTAATAAATAGGCCTATGTCATGTATGACACATTATGTACCCCTTGATATTGCACTGGGACCGCATTTCAGTATCATGTGACAGATTAACCAAAATGGATAATGGGTCGTTCTTTAAAATCCCCGTCCAAAGATAGATAATGGGTTTTCTTTTAAAGCCCCGTTCAAATTGTTGAGGTATGTAGAATAACACCGCCCATTCATATTGTTGAGGCAGCCCCTTAATATTGCATTGTAGGACGCCGCCCCTTAAAATTGTTGAGGGGTTGGACTGCCCCCAACACTTCTAGCTCTGGATCAAACACAATCCACTGAGGAAGACAATAGATCAGTTGTCGAAACCCGTATGGAAATAAGTAAGTTTCCTATTTGGAATTTTCTTACGAAAGTATTATCAATGTCCTCAAAATAGATTATGGGTCGTTCTTTTTAAGAGTGTGCTGAGGGAAGGATCTTAAAACATTGACGTAGTCAATTTCATAGAGTGAAATGGCAATATATCGGATTGTAAATTTCACTCTATTAAAATGACCATTTTCAAATTGGCCAATAGATTATGGGTCGTTATGCCTTAATGTTGCATTGTGGGACTGAATTTCAGTATCCTGTGTCAGGTTGGCCAAAATAGATTATGGGTGGTTCTTTAAAAGCCCCATCCAAACTGTTGAGGCATTAGGCCGCCCCTTAATAAATCAAAAAGCCCCATCCAATCCCACAATGCAACAAATGATGGGACATTAGTTGTTCAGGTATTACGACGCCCTTTAATTCTCTCTTAAATCAAAAGATTGAGAGGTCAACCTTTTAAGATTGTGATGAGTGAAGTTACGCTGTCACTTCCACGGCTTTCTGATTCGGTGATATCATTCTGAAAAAATGATGACAGTGTAGGGACGGCGACGACAAACCACAATCTACATGGACACACTGATTAAACCGTTACAATATAATTCTATTCACGTATAATTATTTACCATACGAGGGGCATTCAATAAATACCTGCAACCATTGAAAATCCCTGAACCATGACACGTGTCAGTAAAATAATGATGATACTTAAACTGTAAGTCTTACTCTTTTCTCACAGAAAATCACCAACACGTTGGTCATTTTTATCATTACATTTCAGCACTGTGAATACCGTGATCTCAGGGCACTAATTAGGGAATTAAATGTTACAATGGCGGGAAATTTGAAAGACAAGTTTATGGTATGCATTTAAGATAAAGTGCTCAACAAAAGAAAGTCGTACACTTTGTTTAGGTCAATTAAAGTAACTTTTGATTGTTTTTTTTTACCAAACAGGCTAGATAGACATTTGGAATCGGTTAGGCACATTTTGATACCAAACATAACACCTAGCAACAAAGCTAAACCATGATTAGCGCCATTTAAAGTAAATTAGTCACTTTTCAAAAGTCACATTTTCATTTTGGAACATATCTGCTCTGAAATGTACTCAAAATTGTCTTATGTCAAGAACTCACCATACCAAAGCGGAATAATACTGGAACCTTACCATACAATCACCTCAAAGGACAACTCTTCCCCTATTGACTGCATCATTTAAAGTTAAATGTAAATGCTAAGTATTTAAAGGTTGCCTATTTTCAGTTTTGAAAAAAAGGCGATTTTTGACCAAATATATTGCCTTAAAAATAATTCTGCCAGGGGTACCAGAAATGTGGCTTTGCTGGTGTGAGTAATGTATTGCCCTTTTAAATCTATAAAAAAATAGCTCGGGCAAACGGTAGTCCCAAGTACAGTGTTACCAGGAACAACAGCCGTTTTGAAATCTGAGCATTTGGACTAAATAAGCCTTTTCAACCCAATTTGTTATAAAAGCATTTGTTTTATAAATGATATTTAATCAAAACATATTCTAATAACTCTGTTATATTCTTGTGGTTGATTGCAAAGAGTAATCTGTAATACAAATTTGACCTGTTGCCACGGTAACAACCAAAAACATAATAAGATAATTTTGAGTATATTTCTGGGCAAAGTTGGTCCAAAATGGCCAAAATTGGTTTTTGGTTGTTACCATGACAACAGGTCGAATTGTTATTACAGATTACCCTTTGCAATCAACCACAAGAATGTAACTGAGTTATTAGAATATGTTTTGATTGAATATCATATCATATCAAACTGCTCAGATTTCAAAAAGGCTGCTGTTCCTGGCAACACTGTACTAAGAAATATTCTTTGCCCAAGCTACTTTTTACAGATTTGAAAGGGCAATACATTTAACTACTCACACCAGCAAAGACAAACTTCTGGCACCCCTGGCAGAATCATTTTTAAGGCAATACATTTGGTCAAAAATCGCCTTTATTTCAAAACTGAAAATAGGCAACCTTTAACCTAGCATTTACCTTTAGGAGTAAGATATTTACCTTTAAATGATGCAGTCAGTAGGGGAAGAGTTGGCCTTTGAAGTGATTGTATTGTAAGGTTCCAGTATTATTCTGTTTTGGTATGGGGAGTTCTTGACATAAGACAACTTTGAGTAAATTTCAGGGCAAATATGGTCAAAAATGGCCCAATTTGGTTTTTGGTGGGTTACCATGGCAACAGGTCGATTTTTTGATTTTTTGAAAGTCACCCTGGTTGTTAGTGCCCAAGGGCCTACCAATACACAAGCTATGAGAAAAATCTATTTTTTGAAGAATGGAATCAATACTAAAAAATTACACAAACTGACTCTTGTAAGGACTGCGCATCCTTATATAGAATAAATAAGTCAAACAATTTCGCACGAACACAAAATTTCGCACGGACACAACATTTCGCAGTCCATAATTCACTGTAGTCAATGTTTTATGAGTAGTTTTACTATAATTGATAGTAAAAAATGAGAAAAAAAATTTTTACCTTAAAAAAAGAAGAAGAAAAAAAGAAAAAAAAGGGGGGCGTTCGCAACCGTCGCCCCCCCCCCCCCCCCCCATCTGACGGGCCTGGTGAGTCTTGGGGGTTGCACGCAAACCCTCTGCATACTTGATACTAAATAATACTAAGAGTGTTGTTATACTTACTGGACCGTTTATCGAGGCTTGCCATTTAAACACTGGAAAAACAAGATATTTAAACGAATTGGTCAGAGTCGGAGAAATAAATTAACAGTGGACACAAAATAAGAATCATACGATTTTTAGACACGTTCACAACGTAACGAAATCAGGTGTTGTAAAAAAAGGCGAAATTGCATCAACATCATTTTTGTGATAGAAATCAATGTCTAATCAATGTCTTTTTGGTCAAAAATAAATAAAAAAATAAGAATGTTGTCAGGTTTTGAATATTTAAAATAAACATAAGGGTGGGTTGATTTAAGACATTTCGGCAATGAATAACGACGACCGCGGAGTACAATTTTTAATCGTTTAGGACTTCCTGGTATTCTATTATTAAACAAATAATTTAAATCACTTCCCATTCCTGAAAATGGTTACAAAACATGCCTCTTTCTCTTAAACCGCCCTCATTCCATTTCAATGGAACTTGTATTATGCCAGCAGGGAAAGGCTGGCAATCATTATTGAATATTAAATAAATAATTATGTAAGAGATCAATACGGTTCATCATGCTAATTGACACCTATAGCATGCTCAGTGGATTGTTGGTTTGCAAAATGGTTGGTAGTAGGAATATCACGATATTGCCTACTGGCGATAATTACCCAATTTCCCTCACAACTTCCAAAATACCAAAGAGCCCAAATGTCAAAGTTGTTAACAAAGTAAACAAGTTTCCATTTTGACCTCCAGGATATACACATCCAAAACCCATTTTTGGACATGCTGACAAGCAATTACCCTCGATTTTTTTTTTTATTATTATTTTTTTTTACTGATTTGGTGTACCACCACTTCAACATGTTCAAGATGGTATTGTGGGTAATTTTTGAATATTCGGGCCTTCCAAAATGTTAATTTTCTCAACATCGTTGAAAGTATGTTGACAAATCGTCATCACGATAAAAGCCCGGGGATGAAAGAACAATATAGTGGATGGCGATATTACCCATGCTTAGTTGGTAGTTACACATAAAGGTGCAGCCTAAAGTGCGGCATTTGAAAGGTGTTGTGTAAAAGTAATTCAAACTGAACTTCAATTTGTTTTAGAAACTAGTGCCATTTCAGATATTGTATAGTCATCCCCCCCCCCCCCCCCCCCCCCTCTGATTTTTCACATCTACCCACAAAAAAAAAGGGGGAAAGGGAAAAAAAGAAAGGAAAAAGGGGGAAAAGGAGGGGAAAAAAGGAAAAAGAGAAAGAAAGGCGGGTAGGGAGGCATGTGAGGGACATAAGAATGTTTCGAGTTTATTGTACGTTGGTCAGGATACATACGCGTACGTACGTTGACTAGAATCCATCTTTTGGAGGTAACTAATTAACTTCTTTCCGACATAGGCCTATCTGCCTATTTAAAAAGCCAATATTGTTTTCAATAAAATATTGGTCAAAAGTACACACCAAATCGCACCAAATGTGTTCGAAAATTTAAAAAAAATCCAATTCTGAGCGGGGGGCACATCCCCCCTCAGAATCCCACTGTTCGAGCTTTTAAACCATCTATACTAAAATCAAGAATATCAGTATATGCTCAACTTCTTTCGTGCATTGATAAAAAACAAAATATTTATTGAGAATGAAGCGATGGCTTTTCAATACATTATTGGTCAAAAGTATACACCAGATGACACCAAATGAGTTTGAAAATTGAATTTTTTTCTACTTCTGAGGGGGCATATCCCCCCTGTTGGAGCTTTTAAACCATCTATACTAAAATCAAGAATATATCAGTATAAAATAATGCTCAACTTCTTTCGTGCATTGATAAAAAACAACATATTTATTGAAAATGAAGCGATGGCTTTTCGATACAATTAATATTGGTCAAAAGTATACACCAGATCGCACCAAATGAGTTTGAAAATTGAATTTTTTTTCTACTTCTCAGGGGGGAACATCCCCCTGAGGACTCCCCCCTGTTGGAGCTTTTAAACCATCTATACTAAAATCAAGAATATATCAGTATAAAAAAATGCTCAACTTCTTTCGTGCATTGATAAACAAAAAATATTTATTGAAAATGAAGCGATGGCTTTTCAATACAATATTGGTCAAAAGTATACACCAGATCGCACCAAGTGAGTTTGAAAATTGAATTTTTTTTCTACTTCTGAGGGGGGCACATCCCCCCTCAGACACCCCCTGTCCGAGCATAGCTCGGAGTGCGGTGCTGCGCACCGCATATATGGTACCAGCTCAATTTCATTTTTGGGGCCACACATCCCCCACACCTAACAAGAAATTCCGCCCCTGTATAGTATCTAGAGCAGTTTCGGTTTAGTGAAAATTAGCCCAATGGTGGTACAATGGCAAGACTGGATTGCCCTTGGCTATGTAAGGTTGATTGAACTACGAATGAACTGGCCACATACCATGCTACTGATTAGCCTGGTGGTCCCTGTGATCCCCTTTGCATAGTATTAGTAGAGTTTGACCAAATCTTTGTCATTTCGAAATTACAATGACAATCTATTAAAGGTAGATGACCCGATCACATTTTCGTAACACAGAATTATTTCAAACATACGGAGATTTTCATATCATATGAAAGCTCGTATTTTTCTCATCATCATACTGAAATTTGACGGCCTAAATCGGTATAATTACGGAGAAATCGATGAAATAACGTCGAATTACCGCGAATGGTGGTATACCACCGATATAGTTTGTGTACTACTCAATGGGTACAGTTCACAGCATCTTGTGCGTGTAAAATAAGAACCATTAGAGCTATGCAACTCAAACTTTGGAACACGACTTTTTTAAGGATGACCTTTCATGTAGAATAGAAAACTTCAAGTTGAAAATCGAAATGTGATCGGGTCATCTACCTTTAATATTATTATTTCTCTACAAAGACAACATGATATATGTTTATATTTTCGCATCAAGATCTTCTTTACATATTAAAAACATCTGGGTACATTAATACTGATTTAAAATACATAAAAGCAATTTATAGACTCCACTACAAAACCTGAATCTGAGGACGACGCATACTACCGATGTTGGTGTATAGGGTATAACAGAATTACGCCCTGAATTCAAATGTCAAAGTCGTCACCGAGTTTGACAACAACAACAAAATGATTGGTTTTAGAAAAAGTATTCAATCTGGTTTGAGTCTTAAATACACCATACACTGTATGGTAACCAGGAGAACATAAACAACAAATCCGACCTGGGGCAGTTTTCCGTCATATGAAAGGGCATGATGGTTATATATTCCAACCTCATTTATCAGGGCACTCCTAGCAAGGCATTGTAAAGTCTTTGCTCCTAGTGCGCGAATTATATGACCATGAATTGGATGATTTTAGTATTGCACTAACTATGAGTCGAGCTATGCGTTTTGTAAACATTGCTGCAAGACGAAGCTGAGCACGATATTTGTTTACAAATTATATAGCGAGACAAATATGCGAAAGAATTCCGCGAACGTTATCATTGCGACGTTTTCAGAATCAATTTCGTTCCTAGTGAGTCCAATTCTATTTCATACAGTACAGGGTGAGTCAAAATAGTCCGGTCCCGTTTTCAAAAAATCAAGAAAAATACTTCTTGTACAAAATTGGTAATTGTTTCAATTGTTTATGAAAGTAGACATACTTCTTCATACCTGCTGATGTTTTCACGACAATATCATATTCCACGCCAGATTTACAACATATTTATGAAAAGACGCGTAATCCAAAGTGTTCCAAGTTTGGTGGGGGATGTTAATATTACTGTATTATTAGTTATTCATACAACACAACACACTGTATAACTGTTGCATATTTATACCAAAATATCATGGGTTTTTTGTTGAATCTCTGATAAATTAAACAATATTGCATGCAAAGTATTTAAATATATTATAATATAACTCAGTATTGCACAAATATATTCATAAAAATGGACTATGCACTTTGCCTGGTAAGTTGCCAAAGCACAAACTGTTTAAAGATATAAGATCTGTTTTCACTCAGACTTCTCTCATATCAGTTCGATTAAAATAACAAGTTTCAAAATACTTTGGTCAACATTTTGTACAAACTCAATAATGTTTGTTATAGGCTATCTATAATTGCACGAAAACATAACCGGAAAGACAATAGAATCTCTTTTCCTATTGTAATTGCTGTGAATACCAACACGCCTTTGATTGACTTATTCAAAAGGCGCGCGTTAAACGTTAACATCCATAGGGATCCCTTAGATAAGTTGGAACAGATTGCATTTCACAGAATTTAGAAAAATTATCATATCTCCCGTTTCGAATAACCAATTTGAATGAAATAAAATTTAGGTTATAGCTAGTAATGCCACCTTGCTAGGCAAGTCATTAAATATATTCATTTTTTAATTTTAACTGGTTTAAAAAATCGGTAAAATCGGGACCGGACTATTTTGACTCACCCTGTACAGCAGGTCACCTATTACAAAATCTGAAATTTGCTCAGAAAACTAGGAATATAGTTCATGCCAGTAAGACTTTAAGAGTGCAGTGTCGTATAGGTTACGTTATGCTTGATCCAAATCGAAAGACGAAAGGCTTCCGTTTACAAACGGCTAGCAGCCCGGACCTACCGTACATGGTGTTCCAAAAAGAACTGTGCATGTTTACCCAACTTATTAACCATGAAATTCCACAATTTAGTGAAACTTGATTACACATGTTGGAAGACAAAACGCTTGGCTTTCAGATGCCGTTCATTTTAATTCTATAGTGGTTTAGTCAATCCTGAGATATAAGCTATTATCTAAACCTACCTAAAACCCACGTTGTGCCAATTTACAGTTTGAAATGAATAGAAAAGATTACTCAAAAGAAATCTTCCACCTGTTTGAGTGGTCTTAGCAAATATTATGCAATCATAACATTTTTATGTTGGTATTGAATCGGTTTAATTATTATAATGAGTATTATCAGACCGAATGCCTATCGGATGGACGCATAAAATGCACTCGTTCTGAAAAGTGGCACAACATAGATTTTATAAAGCTTTAGTTAATTGGTAATATCTCAGGAATGACTAGACCAACAACTTAAACTAGTTAGACACAGGCTGGACTAATTTTAAACTAGTTGAGCAGGTTAGTCAAGCCTGTTGGACTAGCTTAAAGTAGTCAAGCAGGTTAGCCGACTTGACTAGCTTAAGGTTTGTCCGGCTCAGCCTGACTAGCCTGATTTGTTCTGCTGAACTAGTCAGTGGCTGGACTAGCTATGTTAGTTAAGCTGGCTTGAATAGCTTTAGGTTAGTCAAGCTGGCTGGACTAGCTTTAGGTTAGTCGAGGCACTGAGATAAAATATCAATGGCATGCAGATAAGACGTACGTCATCGCCGGTCCGGTTTTGCTAGCTAATCCAGACGTAATTTGCCGTAATTATTTCATTGTGTGGCCATATTGTGTACATCATAGTGTTTGCCAACATCTGTAGACTATTTTATGCTACATTTTGTTTGGAATGACGACTCGGAGTAGGAAAAAAGTAACTGTAAAGAACGACGGTAGCGCGGGCATTTAGAACGCTAACGGGTCAGTCCACTACAGCTAACACTGTAGCCAGCAGCCCGCCAACAACATGGTCAACACGAGTGCTATTGAACAGACAGCAGAGCAACCACCCGTGGCGAAACCAAGTACTGCTACGCAACGTGAACAATTTGAGTCAGGCGGGATCTGCTATATGGTTTGAGCTCGACTAACATTACGTTAGTCGAGCAAAGCCGGACTAACCTTACGTTAGTCAAGATGGACACTATCTGGACTAACTTGTAGCTAGTCGAGCGACTAGCCTAAACTAGTCCAGCGATTAGCCTAAATTAGTCCAGCGACTAGCCTAAACTAGCCCAGCGACTAACCTAAACTAGTCCAGCGACTAGCCTAAACTAGTCCGGCTTAGGACGGACTAACATCAAGCTAGTCGAGCGACTAACTTTAAGTTATTCAGGCTGACCAATTTAGGTTTTCAGTGCAAATCAGATGAGCGTTCAATTGTATAGATATGTATGGTTATAATAAGTTGGGTAAACGTGTGCACAGTTCTTTGTGGACACCCTGTACAGATATCTACCACTCGCGAGAATTATTAAATTTAAATTAATTCAATAGTACTTACTATTATCCCCTATTGGGCCTGCAGAGCATTGTCCAGGGGGGTCTCGGCTAAGCTCTTTTAGTTCCTGTATAAGTAGTAGGAAAAGACGGATTAATTAACCCAAACACGCCACGGTTATTTTTGGAATCCAAGTTATACAACTATCAATGAAAAGCCAAGTACTAATCATTAACGAGGATATCAGGGTTTGGAAACGAGTCTAGGTTACAGACCACGTCAGTCGTGCAAATTTTGTTCACCAAATATATCTTATCGTGATCATGGTGATGGCGGAATAAGAGACTAAAGAGAGGGCAGTTACCAACACCGGGTTATTGTGGTTAATGTATTATCTATTGAAAATCCTAAATTTCCGTCCATAAATCAAATTAATCCACCGAAATCAATAGAGCGTATTCCTCGGAGGGGAGTAATGGGAGTAGAGTGACGGCGTGTCGGCGTAAGCGCTATTTTTTAGTTATCGAGCTCGATTTTCCGCGCCAGTTTTCGAGCCCCGGAATTTGACAGAATCGGGTTGCACAAACTTCAAGTCGATGCGCCTCATACAAAAGCCAAAATGCACCATAAACTGAAGTTTTTGCGTGTTTAGTCCTTCATTTTGCGTAAGAAATCGAAAGGTTTTGAGGACAAACGTACCGTACGCGTACCCCTATTCTTGAAAATTGTCAATTTTAGACCCCTTAAGGGGGTTGTTAACCCTCACAACATGAAATTTATCACGCGCTGTAACTTTTGAACTATTAATATGATGTATATAAAAGTATATATTTCTAAAATGAGTCGGATAATCCAATTTTGGTATCAAATTTCACCAAAAATGCTGATTTTTAAATTGTTGACAAAAAAAAAACTTTTGGGGGCTCAAAATTTGCATTCGCAGCAAATTGAAATTGCACCAAATTCATCTTAATAAAGTCCTTTAGAAATTTTGTTTTGTTTTGATTATCTGATTTATTTTTTGAATTATTGACCAACAATTGCCAACAATTTTTATGATTTTAGCACTTCTTGATCAATAATTCAAAAATAAATCAGATATTCAAAACAAAACAAAATTATTCCTAGAGAATTTTATTAGGATTATAATGAAACTAGAACGACAAAACCGGACTCACCAAACGCCTGTCAGATGTCACAAACTCTGATGTTGATGCGGATTCACCGTTTTATTTACCAGACTAAAATTTATCCAGATCCAGAGATCTCAGCTCGTGCACAAGACACCATGATGATTGCGTATCACGAAATGGGCGTTTTGGACAACAGTTGCCTAAAACTCACATGTGCGTAACTTGCATCAGATATTGCGTGATTTTCCTCAATGCTCATGCAACAGTTGCTGAAGTGGGATATTTTGTTACTAAATTGTTTTGCTCAACGTTCGGTAGTTTTTTACTTTTATACAATACCTAGATTTCTACATATGTTTAATAAAATTGAATCAACCATTTACCCAACAGATGATTAAATGCAATTAAGCAACGTATTTTGCTCAACACTTTAGCAGTGTAGTGGCACTTCAAAAAGGCGAAAATTGTCGCTCACCCTTGCACCATTAAAAAAGGCATTTCCCCTACATTGCAGCAAACGCACCCTAAATATCTCCCTTATTAAAAAACTACTTTTGAGGAAAATAGTAAACTAACTAACAAGCAAACTTACCCTTTTTATTCTCTGTAAGGCCGCCATGGTTAGCTGGTGAATGTTGCCGTTATCGTCAATGGATGCAGCGAATCCCCTTTAGCCGAAATGTTTGGACTTCGAATTGTTCAACGGGTGAAGTTCATTTATGATGAAATAACGCTGATAGTGTATAATCGTGGTTTTCCCGTATGTCGTAATTATGTAAATATATGTTGGTCTTCATCTGGAAAACCCCGTCTCATAATATATTTGATATTTGATATTCAATGTTTTGGTTTGTTTTGTTGATTTATTTGTTGGTTTTTTTAGTATGTTAGTTTATTGGGGTGTTCATTTGTTTGCTTAGTATTTTACATATATGTCTTCTTTTGTCTCTTCTTTTTTCGTGACGAGGGGGGGGGGGGGGGGGGGGTGCCACTCCAACGAACACTTGTCCAAACAAACTTTGGAAATCCCATCGTTTTGTGGTGAATAATCTGAAATTGAAACTGATATCGCCTTTTAATTCAAATTTCGTGTCTCGGTGGATCTTCTAGCTTCATGGGTGGATTTATTGTCTTTGAATGTTAATTAACAAAATAATGTAATGGGGTGTCCCTCACAAAATTTTGGGTGGAATCAGTCTACTCTTAATAATGGGAATATATAATGGGAAGGTAAAACAGACTCATTGTGCGGGAGTGGCGAACCCCCTACAGCAAAAATTACAAGGAGGAGCCTGGCCCAAACACCAAGGAAAGACTCAACAACACAAATTGATCGGCGGTAAGTCACTATAAAAGACAATGAGGAGATAAGATGTCAAAAATTCAAGTGGGGTTTCTAAAGACGTCTGCACCAGACCACCCCCCCCCCCCCTCCCAACCTGTGACTATTTAAGGTTTCGTGCGCTTACGTGCTCATAATGTCCAGAAGAGTGTCATTGTAAAAGACTGTTTAAACCAAAACGTTCGTCAAAATCATGTTAATATGAGTTTTTTAATCGCCTGCTACGCGGACATGTTTTCAGGAACATGTAGAGCCTCCCCCATTCCCCTAACTATGGAAATCCTGCATACACCACTGAAAAGGTCTGTAGAAGTGCTCAGTTGAGCATGAAAATTTACCCGTAAACGTAATGTAAGTATAATGATATGATACATTACATCATGGATTTGTGTGAGTGGAAAACCATCCTTCCATCTATTTTCATGATCACTCTCTAAGTGCTAAATTGCTTCTAGTCTTCCACTTATCCCTTCTAACCTTTCACTTGGACCACTTTTACTTGGGCATACTAAATTGAGGTTAAGCATTTGCAGTTCATGGCATCACACAAAAATAAAATAAACTGAATTACACCTAATTTCTTTAATCCCTATATCAATTGTAAAAGCTGCAATAGGTTTCAATAGGTTCTCGTTTTAAAATAAGGTAACTTCACATTTAATTGTTTTTAGATGGCTGAACTTCAACCTCGGTTATCAGGGTTTTCAAACGTCAATGTATCACTGTAGAGATTATAGATTATTTTCAATGATTAAAATTCTACAGAGCGGAGCCAAATAGACACTATGTGCAGAGTGCCTCAAAAGTGTCGATACTTTTTATAGCTTTATCAACTGAATTTGTAGAATTATTGTAATACCAGTCTTGACCCTTCTTTGAGGCCCCATAATTTAAAAAGCATACTAAAAGGTTTGTTCACGTATCTCGCAATACCATTTAATAATATTCAACTTGCAAAACGCATGGTACGTCGCTGTAATCAAGTGTTAAATGCTCGCATTCCATTCATATGCATTTTTTGCAAAATGATTTCGCTCATTTTGGTCAGAACAATAATAATGTTCATAATAAGTATAATTCAAACTGAAATTAAAATAAAAAAAACGTTGAAATCCTTTTTTCTCTTCACTAACTCCCTCCGTCTAAATGTTTCAGTATCGGGTGTATCAGGCTCACCCTTATATCTCCGCAGTGTCAGGTTAAAATACACGATATAATAAAAATAAGTTATAGATATATGTGTGTCAAAATAGAAATTGAAAATGAACGATATAGTGGAATATTTATGGTCCAAGCGACGAAAAAAAGAAGTGCATTTTTTCTGTCATGTTTGGAAAATTTGATTGATGATCATGGTTCTGAAGGTTATAATATATTGGGTGGAGATTTTAATATCGATTTAGATAAAACATGTAAAATCAAATCACAAAGATCATTGAAAGATTTGTTAAATAACTAAAATAAATGTGATGCGTAGAGAAAAAAACATGCACGAGAAAAAAGGTTTACTTGGCAAAGAATCAATCCTAAATGTAAATCTACTTTAGATTATTGGTTTGTGCCAATACTGTTAGAAAACACTATATCAAATTGTCAAATAATTACAGCACCTTGTACAGACCATTTAGCGGTCAAATTATATATTAACACCGGAAATATGAAAAACGGTAAAGGATTTTGGAAGTTCAACAACAGTTTGCTACAAGATGTTGAATACACCTGCTCTAACTAATATGTTTGATAAGGAGCATGCCGAATATAAAGATATCCTTGATAATAGAATGTTATGGGACTATATAAAAAATCAAACACGAACATTTACCATTTCATATTGTTCATGTAAAAACAAGAAAGGCGGCATTATTAATGATCTAGAAAAAAAGTAAATGATATTAAAATAGAGTTAACTCAAAATGACTCGAAAGAAAATCATATCAAATATTATGCTCGAGCAAAACTAAATTTAGAACTGGCCTGGCAAAATGTTACGAATGGAGCAAAAATAAGATCGAAAGAAAGGTGGATACAGGAAGGGGAAAAGAATACTTTTTTAATTTAGAGAAAAGGAATGTGGTGTCTAAAACAATAACGAGCTTAAAAAGAAAAGATGGAAGCATCATAACAGATGATGACGAATTACTTAAAGAACAGGTACAATATTACAAACAATTATATAAGAAAGATAAAGATATTGATCCAATGGTGTATCATAATTTTAAATCTACATTTAATGTGAACAAACTGAATGATGAAGAAAAAATTCAATGTGAAGGAAAACTTACGGTTGATGAATACGAAAATGCTATGAAAGAAATGCAAAATAATAAAAGTCCTGGGTATGATGGACTTACAGTTGAGTTCTACAAATATTTCTGGCCAAAGATAAAACATCTAGTAGTTTGTTCTTTAATAATGAAGGTTTTGATAAGGGGATAATGGCTTCGAGCCATAGGAAAAGAACTATTACATTAATAAATAAGAGAAAAGATCTACAAAGAGAAAGTCTGTCCAATTGGAGGCCCTTACTCTGATAAATGTTGATTATAAAATAGAAGAACAATGAAGGTTTCGTGGATTAAACGGGTTACAAATGACTCGATAGCAACTTGGAAAAATATACCTTTACATGAATTTCATTTGAATGATTTGAAATTAAATATTCTTAAGTGTAACAGTAGCTATATCAATTTAAATGAAAGATGTATAGCACAGCTTAATAATATGACAACATTCTATCACAACCTAATAGTAGTATGGCTGAGAACAAAGTCAGCCATGAAAGTAGATGAAATAGATTATCCGAGTCAAGAAATTATATGGAACAATACGTGTGTTCAATGCTCTGGAAACACATTGTATTTTACCGATTGGATTAAAGCTGGGTTTGTCAGTATGTCAAGCTTATATGATGAAAATAATGCATTTCTATCTATGTCAGAAATAAGTAAGAAAATTAAAAGGCCTGGAGGAATTATGCTACAATATATAACAGTAAAATCAGCAGTCCCAAAAAACTGGAAAAAAAGAATCAAGCCAAACCAAAACTGGAAAAAATACGATTGGTCTTATGATCAATTCTGCTTTCCTGCCAATAGAAAAATGTAATTCTAAAACTTTGCGTAGCATATTGATATCAAAAATAACAGTTAGACCAATAAGTGAACGTTTTTGGGAGACAAAATTCCCCAACTATGTTTTTCAGTGGAGTAATATGGAGAAATGCAATTCAACATGATCAATAAAAGAAGAAGCAAAACTGGAAACTATGAATTGGAAAATACTTTGCAATATTTATCCGACTAGAATCTTACTACTTAAAATGGGTAAAGCTAACAATGATATATGTGAAACATGTAACGAAAAAGAGTATCTGGAACATTTTTTCTTTCATTGCAAGAATATAAGAAAAGTATGGTTAGAAATTAATACAATACTCTCTGACGTAACAGGGAAAAAAGTAAAAGTGTCTGTGACAGATATTCTTTTTGGTTATTTTAAGGGTAACAAGAAATGTAATAATATAAGCAATACGATTATTTCTGTGGCCAAAATGTGCATTAGCAAGTTTAAATACGGAAAGCATCCAAATGTTGTTGCGTTATTATTGCATGAGCTCAGAGTTAGACGACTGACATAAATGTTGGAATTAAGTAGCTTGTAGTCATATTACTATACAATTGAAAACATGATAACTTATTATTCAACATTAGCATGAATACGTCTCGTATGGCATTTCTCAAATTAAGATATACATTGTAATCAGTTTTAAGGATAGATCAAATAAGTGAGTGGTTATAATGATGAATAGAAATTATGCTATATGTTAATGTAAAAGATTGAATGTCTGTACAATGTACAATAAACAATATTGATAAGTGGCGATAAATAAATAAATACAAAAGATTTTTAAAAAATTATACAGGCTCCCTCGCTATCACATTTGGTAGAGTGTCATACTTGCACGCACCTAAAGGTTTGATCCTTTTTCCGACCCGATAGTTTAATTATTGCCAAAAACATGCCCGAGTAGTTTATAGAGCATTGTAGAGTGACCTAAACATACTTACCAAAATGTATTGTAAAATTAGTTCCCTAAAAAGCTGTTGAGGAGGGGGGAACCTGAAATATTTTGTTAGTAATTAAGGGGGAACCCAAAATCTGTGACAGAAAATTAAGGGGGAATCTCAAAAAAAAATTGCAATATCTCATTTTGCCTTACCTAGCCAAAAACACATTATTTCCCACCCCCTTAAAATGAATTTTCGGTAATGGCGGAACTAATTTCCATACAAGTGTTGCTACGGACACATGTGATCACTTCAAGAATAATTTATTAGGATCTTTGACCCTCAAAACCTGGGTCTAGACACCTCATTTGTTCAGTTATCTGCAATATTGGCCGAGATATAGTGAAAAATGAATGTTTCGGTAATGGCGGCACTAATTTGCATACTAATGACAAGTGGGACATTTTCACATTTTTTTTGCATAGCTAATCGTTTTCTACGCATTTTTTTTTTATAGAGACATCGATTAAAAGTTGATACCCATATCTACCCACTAAACTAATATTGATGACAGAAGTGGGATATTGTACAGGTAGTTAATTCAAAACTCCGTCTTTTTAAACAAAATCAATGTTGACAACTAAGATCATGATAACGGCTTCGAAAATGTTAATATTCAGATTCAGCTTAAAATTTCTAACACAATAGACTTCCTCAACATTTTTACCCCTCTAACGTAAAGAGGTCAAATATTGATTATTATAACAAAAACAAATCATAACATTTCTATTTTTATTAAATATTATACAGCATTTAGTTGTTTAACTAAGTTTAAACAATCAATTTAGTTGTTTTTTGTTCGTTTTCGAGTAAAAAAATATGTAACCTGTGATTTGGTACCAGCATGGTGTCTATAGCTTGTACATTACCATATTCATGACGAAGATGGGATATTGGGCTATTTCCGGTTAAAAATTGTATTTTTGTACAAAAATCCATTTTTGCAACTAACAACATAATCCTGGATTCTAAAGTATTAGTATTCCTATTTAGCACAAAGTTCCGCCAAAAATGAGTTTCTCAACTTGTTGGCTCCTTTGACGTCAAAAGGTCAAATGATGATCTAGTATTATAACCAAAAAACACCCAATCATTTCAATATTTATGAAACATTATGCGAAATCAAGTTGTTAAAATCACTTTTAACAACCCATTTAGTTGTTTTGTTCTATTTTGGAAGACAATTATGTAACCTAGGTATCAAAATAGTATTCATAGCTTGTACATTAGCTTGTTTATGAAGAAGATAATTTTATGATATTGTGGTATTTCGGTTAAAAAGTGTGTGTGTTTTTGTTCAAAAGTCCATTTTTGCAACTTATATTATAATCCTGGAATCTCAAAACAGTAATATTCGTATTTTAAAAGCATGAAATTCCAAAAAATGAGTTTCTCAATTTTTTGACCCCTTTGACGTCAAAAGGTCAAATTTTGATCTATTATAACAAAAAAAACACCAATGATTTCAATATTTATGAAAAATTATACGAAAGTAAGTTGTTTAAATCCCGTTTAACAACCAATTTAGTTGTTTTCGCTCTTTTTTGGAAGACCATTATGTATCCTTTAAATAGGTATCCAAATACTGTTTATAGCTTGTACATCAGCATAGTTATGATGGAAATACGGTATTGGGGTATTTCCGGTTAAAAAGAGGTATTTTGTACAAAAATTCAAACATTAATAATTGTAGTCAGCACAAAATTTCGAAAAAAGGTGTGTTTTTTGAACACTTTTTTACCCCTTAATTATGAACAATTTTGCGAAATCAAATTGTTTTAAATCCCTTTCAACAACAAATTTAGTTATTTTTGTTCTTTTTCAAAATAGTGTTAATAGCTTGTTCATTAGCATATTTATGATGAAAATACGATATTGGGGTATTTCTGGTAAAAAAAACCTGTGATTTTTGCTTGTAAGGTGATCCAGCATGCTCATACTTTCAGACATGATTGACCCCGTCAGATGCTTTAAACTTCTCTCCGTCCATAGTCCAGTAGCTGACAGACTATTTGGTCCGAGATACTTGACTGTACTAGTATCGTCTGATACCTGGATACTGGAACACCCAGTATCGTTCGACCGGCTGATACTGGAACAGTAAAATCGTACCGGTTTCGACCTAGACTGGTATTTTTTATGTTCCAGTATTGAACGATACTGGTATACCAGTATCTGGGACCTAAAGTACACCTTTTCAGAATATTCAAAAAAACACCTGAATATATTATGCTTATAACAATTGTTACTACACAGTTGCTCATTTGTTGCTCTTACATAGTGTGGGGTAGGATTTCGCCGATGCTAAATTTGAGACACAATTTCATGAGTAGGATTCACCTAGTAGGGGTAAATTGGAGTGAATGGAACAGTGGGGTAAATGTAGCACCAGCAGTATCATTTCCTCAATCATTTCGAAAAATTCCGAAAAAGCGTGGAGATTGCGCCTCTAATACACGTGCTAATTAGATAGTTCAATGCCGTATTTTCCCGTTTTCAGACATGCGCAGAAAGGATCAAAGATGATAATCCGAAATGTTTAATTACTTTTACTCGGGAAGCGGCTGTTTTTTATTCTTAAAGATCGCATAGTAACAAGCATTTATACGGGACTTTACGTCCGATAAATAAAAATGTTTTTTCTTACACATATCTTAAGGGGGACTTAAGGAAGTTTCTTTTGAAAGTTTCACTAAAAAGTACCCCAAAAAAAGGTTTTCATTTTCTTCCACTTTTGTTGGCACTTTTTGGTCAAAATATCAAAAAATATAAGATAAGGTTAAAAATAAAATTACAACCTAAGTTAGTGTCTTTACATCATCATCTAGCGATCAATATTTTTGGTCCAAATTGATGCCAAATTTGGATTCTCTGATCCATTTCCTTTCCAAAAACGTATACTTTAATATGCTTTTGATTAAAGGAACATTAAGTGGTTTTGACATTTTTAAATTTTTAAACATTTACTTCAGAATTCAAGATGAACATTAAAAATTGCCATTATTGTTTTTTCTACCAACAAAAACACAGCAAGTTTTATAATTGTGTATGACTTAACGCCCTCTATGCAAATATGGTTCGCGTTATTTATCATGCGTACTGCAGGGGGATACTGTTTGAAGTAAAATGCTGATCGGGCCCGATCAGCATTTTTGAATCGACGTTTTGTTGTACAAAGAGGGCTGATTTATATTAATCCTTATAGGTGTAAGTTCATACATGTAATACAATTGTATAAATATAATAATCCTAGTTTTTATCATAATTGAGGGCGCAGCCTCTAACACATCTCTTAGTGCCCCTTTAATAGTTCAATAATTACAGCACTCACAAAACTCAACAAATCAAATCAAAAAACTTCCTTAAGTACCCCCTTAAAGTGACACTTTCACATTCGTAACATAGGCGACCGCGACGTTTGCTAATTGATAAAGAAACTGGCGGTACCATACCAACCGTTCCTATGTTGTTGCTGCGCGACCGCGTTTAACATGGCGCGCGAGATTGTGTGTACGCGTTTGTGGCGAAAACTGTACTTTGTTTACGCGGCAGGGTGAAATCAGGCAGTCCGTTGCATTCCGTACAGTACAATACAAGATAGCGGGAGCAAGACACACACAAAATTAAATCATAAAGCCAGGGTATACAAGACCTTTATTTTGATAAATAAACTGGGAGCAAGGCGAAATCCGTATCCCGGATAACATGTATTAAAGTGACTGAAGTGGCTGAAGGAAAATTTGTAGAAGCGACTTAAAGAAATTACATTTGATGGAGTCACCTATGCAGTTGTAACCCCAATTTGACGGAGTCAGCCATACAGGTAACCCCACTTGATGAAGTTACCCATGTACGTAACCCCATTTGATGGAGTCATCTATGTAGTAACCCGGGAGCATAGCACACAAAAGGTGAGGGTATATAAAGCCTTTTAAATAAAGAAACTGGGAGCAAGGCGCAGACCGTATCCAGGATAACGTGACTGTGTTGAAGTGACTGAAGGAAAATACATTTAATGGAGTCTACCCATATAGGTAGCCCCGTATGATGGAGTAACCCATAAAGGTAACCCCAGTTGATGGAGACACCCACACAGGTAACCCCATTTGATAGAGTCATCCATGCAGGTAACCCCATTTGATGGAGTCACCCATACATTAAACTTACAGGAACTAAAATTATAGGTTAGTTTGGTCATTTCAGTTTTTTTGATAATTGAATGAAATTGTTAATAATGAAGTTGACATGCATTAAAATAATGTTCTTATATTGTCTATTATGAAATGGCGTTCAAATCCCTAGTCTTTGTTGAACGGGATTAAATCATGTTTCAGCGTATGTGAATCACCAACCGACAACTCGCTTCTGCGCGTGCTGCGTGTTTATTTGTACCATATATAGACCACAGTCTGATACATGTTACCGACATGGTACAACTGTACACCCACCCTGGGGGAACTAGCAATAATCCTTCGTATTTAGAGAGAAATTTCAGTCTAGAGATATTTTCTATACAAAGTGAACACCATTTGAGTAGATGAAGACTGTGAAATATGGAGTGGAATCGCCATATTATTGATGCAGAGTGCCTTTTGTTTTATTTTCGCAGTATTTCAAATATTTGCCAAGACTCTTGAGGAAAAAGTGATACCTCTGACCGTCATGGAGACCACCACTGTCAAGGAAGTCAAGTTGATGATTCACCAACGGGAGAATTTGTTACCTAGCAATCAGTGGTTACTCTTCAGTGTAAAAGACATTTCTAAGAGGGGCGATCACACAATGAAGACTTGCGGGATAACCAAGGATGCTGTCTTGCATCCATGAGACGCATGCAAGGCGGAGCGAAACCATGGCAACGTTTTCAAACAACAAAAATAAACATGGGTGAGGCGAAAAACGTTTCAAGAACATTGAACACGAATGAATGTTCATATGAATATGCTCATCAATCAACCGTATGTAACTCCCAGGTAACTAGCATAATCAGCAGGGTTCGACTTTAACACTTGCCCGTTGGCAATTGAGAGTTGTAAATGCGCCGGGCAAGTTGTAGTACAGCCTTTACTTGCCCGTGTGTCCAGTTGTCAATCTAAGCTTATTATTAATGTTGTAAACTCCGTTTATGAACTATTTGTTTAAACTATTATTTTTATGCCAGTTATTTGCATCTTGGAATAAGTAGAATTCTACTTCTACTTATTCCAAGTTTGCATTGATTTCATTGCGATCGCGATCATCACATTTCGTCAGTCGCCATTTTTTATTTATTTTTATTCTTAGTCTAAATCCTCAGTCAGTCGTTTAACAATATCGATATAATGCATGATTTCTACCGGGTTTTTATTTCTAGAAACGTTATCGTAATAATTTTGACATGTATACTTGGTACAACAAGGCCCGTTGGACCAGGTTTTTTATGGAATTTATTTCTAGAAACGTTATCATAATAATGTTGACATTTATATTTGGTCAATAATTGCTACCCTGATTTGCTATTGCGCATGCGGTCTATTACGTCATTTCATTTCATGTCGCAAGTGTTTAATTTTATGAATGGCGGGGGGATGGGGGGGGGGGGAGGGGGGAGGGGGAGGGGGCAAGTTGATTGATTAAAAGATTTTACAGCCTTATCATTAACAGATTTGGATTTATTATGAGAACAAAAATGTAACTCTGAAACCCCTTGAAACTAAGACAAATTTAAGGGCAAGCTGAAATGCTGGCGGGCAAGTTGTAAAATACAACAACTGGCCCCAGCTTTTTCAACGGACAAGTTGTTAAAAAAGTTAAAATCGACCCCTGATAATCAGCTTATTTAGGAATGGTAGTAATCACAGTCGACTTTTCAGATCGAATCGGATCATCGAATCATTTTGTAAATGTTTCCATCTAAACTTTGCCATGAAGGACACTGAACTGTATAAAGTAACGTTACCATTGTTCATCGGTAAACAACCCATAGACTACCGGTGTCCTCTATGATACAGGTGCAAATGTATTATTATGATCGTGTAAAATATGTTGTAATATCAAAATGTAAAATGAAATGTTCGCTTCCTTGTGGTTTAAGATTGAAAAATGTGTTATTATTGGTGATATGTAGTTCTTAATATATTTAATAAGCTCTCCATCGATCTTACCATTACATGATTCTTACTCAACATGCTCAATGTCATCATGCTATACGACGTATTAACAGTTATGACATATATAACTGTGTAAATCCCATTGGAATGGTGTAAAATGGGGTCAACTTGCAAAGCTTGTCAAATTTTACTTATTTTTCAGTCAATTACTTTCATTTTTTTAAAAAGATAAACTAGATAAGATACGCTTTAAAATCAACAACAATGTTCTGCTTGAGTGCACACATCAAGGTTAACGGCCGTTACAATCCGTGCACATTTTCTTTATTCACTATAAGGTTAAAAGATAAAAATGAAATAGCCGCAATTTTGATATGCAAATTTCTCTGGTTACCCACACCTACATTTTTGGCATCATCACTTTTCTTGAAGTAAAAGGTATTTACTACAATTATGTAACAATTGTAATCATGAATCGATTGCATTGTCCTTGGTTTATTCCCTATTCGCTACACAGTGA
>JAYJML010000715.1:0-13000 GCA_035610835.1 Ophiura sarsii | reverse complement strand
AATCAACATTCTTTTAATACATGGTTTTTTAATACCTGTTCTGAGAGTGTATTTGTTAAAACAACGATTCACACACTTATATAAACAATCATTCTTCGATATCTCCAAGCTACGTGCTTGTAGATTCGTTCAATGGTTAATTAATAAAGTTTGCCGATTAAATCTATGTGGTTCTCAGCTAGTTTTAACCCCGGGTTCTTACCTTTCAATGCAATTCCAGATGAGGATTCTATTCAAGACGTTGAGAAAGATGCAAAAAGAGCTGATCAAAAAAAAAAAAAAAAAAAAGAAAAAAAAGAAGAAAAAAAAGAAAAAAGAGCTGATCAGAAATATGCAGGAAGAGCAAAAAGAGGTGATCACAAAGATGCAGAAAGAGCTAAAAGAAGCGTTGGAAGACGAGATGGAAAAGATTCGGGCGACGAGAGACATTCGGATTGCAGTTGACGATCAAACTACGGTTGTGCTCAAGGATATGCTACAAGAAAGAGCGCAAATAGTTGAAGAAAATTCCCAGAAAATGAAAACCAAAATCGATGAACAAAGAGAAAAGATAGGTGAAAAGTTCAGAGACATTTGGAGTGCAGTTGTCGATCAGATTACGGATGTGCGCAAGGATATGCCACAAGAAATAGCGCAGATAGTTGAAGAAAATTCCCAGAAAATGAAAACCAAAATCGATGAACAAGGAGAAAAGATAGGTGAAGAGATCGTAGATATTCAGAGTGCAACCGAACAGATCACGGATTTGTGCAAAGATATGAAACATGAAATATCAAGTAGGTGCTTTACAAGATATCTCAGTATTTAGATTAACTTAGTATAGGCTAACTTAATAACGGCCTGATATAATCACTCTGTCTTCTGAATGGCGCACGTTTTAATCACGCGTACAAATATCATGATGGCGATTCGTTTTGGATACTAGGGATACGTATACAAATTATGAAAACCATATTATAGATGCTGCTTTTATTTTGACTACTGATTCTAGTTAAGAGTGCAAGACATTTTCAGCGTTGAATGTCAAATGAAACAATTTTCAAAGAAAAGGTAATACCCATACTCGTTGAGTCATTTATTCCAAACCATAAAATGAAAATAAAATACATGATTCAAATTGGTAGATACCTTATTTGGGTAAAAATATACATTTGACTGAGTAAAATCTTCTATCTTTAATGAAGGGAGAGTGAACGATGCAATCAAAGGTATTGAAGGCTCTCTGCAACAAGTGAACAAATCACGCTCCGTAATTCAAGACACTGTAAGAAACAACCAAAAATCAGATATTGACGCCGTAAGACTACCAGTTAAAGAGCAAGTCCAAATTGATACGTATAAAGAAAACGAGCTACGCCTTTCGAATACACTCGATTTTAGGAGACTTTCCCAGCAGGATGATTTACAGGAAAAACGCTCTGAACGTCAGCTTAACCAGCTAAAAACGGTAATTATTGATTAAATCATTGTGTCAGCCATTGGGAGTCCGAATCTACATTACAGAATTTGCGTTTTACGTCGGTGCAGTTTTGTTCATTCGGATGTTCCCCTCGTAAAGTAAACAAGGCGCGCTGCGGGCGCAAGCTAGTTATAGATTGGCGATATACCTAGGCTGAAAAATGATATGGGCCTAAATAGCCATGGTCATTTCAACATTTTGGCGAGAACTATGCGGTTTTTATCTCTAGTCACGAAAGCGTGCGTGAGCGTTTCTATATGCGTGTGCGCGATATTTTGGCATACGCAGGCATCACGCATGATACATAGATGCGGATGTCGCATACATGCGGCCCAATGCGCGCACGTCACATGAGGTTGAGCTCGCGTAAAGTACGCCTGCTCAACCTCACCCCAAAACGGTCCCGTGGTTCTCCGTTGTGCGCACTACGTCATCTCGACCTCAAGGCTCTGATTGGTTGGTGCTCAAACGTGAGAACTGAAAAACTCATGAGCTTTTCCACGCACCATCACGCGTCGGTGGTTATGGCGCAGCGGGAGCACTGCGTTGGTGGATACGGCGCAGCGTGACGATCGTTAAAAAAGGCTTCAGTTTAAATTTGACCAATCAGGTGCTTTGGTGTTGTTGGTTGGCAGTATTTTGTGAGTTCAAGCATGCGTGCGCATCCTGATCGAAGTGCGCCCACGTATGTCGAACTGTGGCCAGGAGATTATGTGCCGTAGGTCCATTCTCTTCTGTATTAATTCGCCGCTATAAGCACAGCCTGAAATAAGCGCTTCTAAAGAAATTCACTCATAAGCGCGTGCCTGAGTGCGTCGCTTTTTCGTGTAGCATCCCTGGGTGTCGATATTAAACCAGCGAGGTTACATATTCTGTGCGCTGTCCGGCTGTATGCATTGGAATGTGTATTGATCGGTCTCTAAGTAGTTATAATAATCTATTTGTCTTCCTCTGGACCGTGACGTAACTTTACAGGCGCGTCATTTACGCACGCGTATGTGTCGTCCGTCTTTGTATGCTCGTGTGTATACGCCAGCACCTCGAGTAGTCGCGCGCGTTCATTAGTAAATTACGCAGTTCTGTCTCGTGACATACCTATAGGCCTAAGAGCGCCTGCCAATTTGTAACTGATTTATACGTCATGTTCCGAGTGCAGTGCACTGAACTGACAAGTAGGCACTGCCTGTAATGTTGTAATGTAATCGTCGTCACATTCTAGAATGATACTTCACATAATATTTACATGCTGAATATTAAATAGTCTTATCTTCAATGAAGCACAATTCTAAAGTTTTTCTATTTTTATATATAGGTCTATTCTGCACGTCAACAGCAATCCGAGGAAAGCAGAAACAAGACAGGTATCTTCGCATTTTCCTGGCACTTTCTTTGTCAACGTGTAACAAAACCCAGCAATATAATACCTGTTTGAAATTTTAACTTGTCTTTTGAATTATTAAATGACATGAAGCTTGTTTGAAGCCACGGGAACACCCCGTATTATGGGAAACGCTACGTACAATAAAGACTGTTCAAAAAATCCCTTGTCAGTGTTGGTGTCAACAAGATGCCCAAGGGTCCGTACTTTTTACAAATATCACTTCAGTGACTTCAGTGTCGTAGCCAGGTTTTTCAAGGGGATGGGGGGGGGGGGGGAGATTAAAAGTGAACCGACATTGACTTGCTGTCAACTTGCCTAATAGTCACAAACTTAAAAGCGGGGGCTGCCGTCGAGTCATAAACTTGAGAACGGGTGGGGGGTTTGGGAGGGGGGGGGGTTGGGGGGGGGGGGGGGGTGACGTCATGTTGTCCCAAACCCTCGATCGCCCCCCCCCCTCTGTCTGGTAACGCCAATGAAAATATAACCAGGTCAGTTAAAGACCTTTTGTTAAGACCTCTATGATTAGGCCAAAACTAAATTGCTGTGTTGACCTCAGCGCCCGGTCAAAAAAAATGTTCATCTTTGTTACAAAGCCACACCAAATTCATTCATGAACCACATGTACAGCGAAAAAAACCAGGGAATAATCTCCGAAACTCAACCTTTATGATTCTCGAATTTCTCCAAACATGCTCTGGGCTGATTGTTGGGGCACCATTTTTGGTTGGACGACCAGCAAATAATAAAAAAATAATATAATAATAATAATAACACTAAAATGCACTTAATATAGCGCCACAAAAATGTATGATTGATTAAAAACCACTAAAAGCATAAAATCATACCATATTAAACATTGACCAACAGTAAAAACATTGATAAAAAAAATATACAAAAATACATTACACGGAAGTGAAAATCCCGGGAAAAATCCGCGGCGAAAATCACAATTTTAGCAAGTATAAGAGTAAAAAAGACACAGATTTAACTAAATAAACCCATTCCAAGTGAATCTCCAATATATATTTGCGTTAAATAAGATTGATTTAGCTGACAAGTGTTATTGTTTTAGTGAGCTTACCATTATTTTGACGACCTATTATTTTCGGTTCCCAGGACTAGACATCTTTGGGCGGGACTAGATTTACTACGCTTTGAAAGCTTTCCTTTATTCCCTTAAAAGGTTATTTGTTGTGAAAAAGGGGCCAATTAGTTATCTTTTAAATCAGAAAATTGTAGCCTATGAGAAAAAGCCTACCTACCGACCCATCTAAAGAAATTCACTTGAGAGCAACACAACAATCTGTTTTGGCCTTACTTCAGAAATCAGAAATCAGTACACGGTGACGTGTCGGCTTCTAGCTAAAAATCCACCTGATGACCCGGGGTTGAGTTTCAGATATGTTTTAAAGTACCGTTTGTGTTAAAACATAGAAAAATTTCATAGAATTCTTCGCGAGCTAACTCAAGTTACAGCGATTTGAACAAAGCCTGCAAAGCATGTAAAGTATATGGGGGCCGAATTAGTGATGTACGCCCTTAAAGGTACACATCACTAATTCCCGGTGGTTCGAGGCTCCGAGCATGCCGAGTGAATGTTTATGTTCAATGCGTTGAAAATTAACGAATACCAGTAAAATCCACGCAGTCTTGGGCGGTTTTTGTAACCAAAAACTCGAAAATAACGGCAGTAGGCCTACTTCAAATAACTCGTGTGACCCGAGTTTCTTCAATTTTGGCTTAAAACAATGTTTTGGTATCACAAAAACCTTAATATTTACATTTTTGCAGTATAAAAACCCGCCTTTTAATAGGAAAATGTGACATTATTTGAAAAACGGGGTGGGGGGGGGGGTATATCTTTGGTATGCCTTCCGACTCAGACAACGGGGTATAGGTCCATAAGATAAAACATTCCTTTAACTTTTCAATCAAACGGTGTCATATCATCATGATGGTATTAAACAAATCTAGTAAATGTCAATTGATGATGTCCGCCACCGTTTGATGACTACTGAAAGAGTGAGGGAGCGGAATGTCTAAACTTTTCTAGATTTGATGAATTGCATTATGTCCACAGAATGTCATTAATCACTTAAAATGCTTAGCTTTTGGGCAAAATGGGTTTATATTCTCATATTGTTCATTTTTTGAACTGTTTCCATGAAATTCATACAGTAATAATCACAAAACTTGCCGATGCACGGGCATGCTATCTACTGGAGATAGCACTTCATATGCATATTTCCACGCGTGGTGAGTTTTAAAAAAACACGCGCAAAATACAAATTTACCTATGGCGATACGCCTTTTCAAATGATTACATCTCTAAAACGATAATTCAGAATTCTATAAGATTTGGAAAACAATGGTATAAGATTCATATGACTTTTGAAAAAAAAGGTGCTCTTCAAGGGCGTACACCACTAATTCGATAATGCGCGGCACTTCCGGCAAAGTTGAGTACGATAATAGTTCCTATTTAACGGAAAGAATGGTAGCAAATGAAACTAATCATATTGTTTTTGTGTCAAATTTGTGTTCTGCGTATTCCTAAGAATGTATATTTAATGTTTTAAAAATATACGTGATTTTAACTGAAACATATTTTTACGGACCGATTTACACGCACGTTGCTTGCACGGGTAAAAAAAGCCTTATACTCATAAGTAACAAAATCAGTACACGCTGACGTGCCGGCTTCTAGCAAAAAATCTACCTATGACCCCGGGTTGAGTTTCAGATATGTTATAAAGTACCGTTTGTGTTAAAACATATCAAAATTTCATAGAATTCTTCGCGAGCTAACTCAAGTTACAGCGATTTCAACACAGTCTGCGAAGCATGTAAAGTCTATGGGGGCCGAATAATAGTGATGTACGCCCCTAACTTTTATTAGGAATTTCCTCTGCGACAAGAAACATTTTGAGTGAGAGGAGAGAAAATAAGCATTTTTACCCCTAGTGACCCCAAATATTTTTACCTTTAAAAACCGGAGTATTATTAATGTATCCGGTTATAATGAATATGATGACCGATTCTTACGGTCCTGGCTCGTTTCGCTAAGGAGTAAGAGCATTTTAAGTGAAAATCACCTTTCGACCCCCTAGTGACCCCTTCTTGACCGTTGACTCCAAAGTTATTGTTGACTTTTTTCTTGTCTTAATATCCAGAGACACAAGATGCAATAAATACGATCAAAATCGGAGCATGTTTTACATTTTACCCCTGTATAGTTCAATGACCAATAGTGACCCCTTTATGACCGTTGCCTCGAAGTCATGATTAACTTTATTCTTCTTCTTGTCTTATCGAAAGACATAAGATACAATAAATCCGATCAAAATCATAGCATGTACTACATTTTACCCATGTATAGTTCAATGATCTATTGCGACCCTTTCCTGACCTTTGACCCCGACGTAACGATTTACTTTTTTTCTTGTCTTATCAAAAGACATAAGATGCAACACGGTCCGATCAAAATTGGAGCATGCCTTAAATTGTTCCTCTGATAAGTCAATGACCCCTAGTGACCCCACGTGATACATCAATTTTAATCGCTGAAATCGCTGTCTGTGCATGGACCCAAAGAAACTTTTGACCAATTCTGACATTCATCAGCCATTTCCTCTGAGACATGAAGCATTTTAAGTGATATGGTAAAAGAATCATCATTTTGACCCCTAGTGACCCCAATCTTTTTTTGATTTTAAAAACTATTGCACTCGTATATACGTAAGGTCATAAGAAATATATTGACCGATTCTGACGATCCTAGGTCATTTCACTAAATTGCAAGGGCGTTTTAAGTGAAAATCACGTTTTGACTCTTATTGACCCCCCTGTGACCTTTCACCCCACAATTGAGAAGTTCCTATATGAAGGTCAGGTGGGGGTCCTACTGAGCAAATCTGGTGGTTGTAGCATGTAATCTGTAAAATAAGAAGCATTTTGAAGACGGGTCGACAAGAAAGAAACAAGAAGAAAGAAACCGCCGGAATACAGGACCTTGGTTGTTAAGGTAAGAAGAAAGAAAAAGCAGAGAAACAATGACTTGATTTTTGATAAGGGTGAACACAACCATTTACAGTCAACGTCAAAGCTTCCGGCCATCGCCATGATCACCCAGCTAGTCCCTAAATAACGAACGGAAAGAATGATTCATATTGACATTATTTGGCATCAAAGATGATTGAATTTGGTCTCTATTTGTTCACTGAATTGTACCTGATATATTTTGAATGAAAAGAGTATACATCTAACGTTTTATTTAAAAATATTGGCGGAAGGATACACATTGAACACAGCGCGTCAATTTTTGACCCAAATTAGATCTATGTGTGTTAATTACTATTCCAAAATGTTATAAACGTAGTTGCAAGGTTACTCAAGATATCGCCGTTTATCTAAGGCACGTTTCCCATATAAATACACTATAGCGAGTATTACTTGTGTGCACCCATAACGATAAAGAAACTAGCGGTACCGTACCAACCGCTCCTATGTTGTTGCTGCGCAGCCGTGTTTAACATGGCTCATGCGATTCGGCGCACGCGTAATGACGCAGACAAAGTGTGTACGCGTTCGTGGCGCAAACTGTGATTTGTTTATGAGGCAGGGTAAAAGCAGGCAGTCCGTTAAAAAGTAAACACAAAATCAATCATAAAGCCAGGCCTATACAAGGCTTTTATTTATAAAGGAGAGAGCAAGGCGAAAACCGTATCCAGGCATAAATACTGATCGAAGATAACATATATTGAAGTGATTTTAGGAAAAAACATAATGTCAGTGCCGCAAATCCCATCACGGACCCATCCATAACGCGGGCCACAACGGGCCTTAGTGTTACTAGAAATACGGCCATACAGGAACAATAAAAACGTAACACGATGAGAAAAGAACAGAATCAATCATACAGCCAGGATGAACAATACGAAAACCGGAGGCAAGACGAAAACCGTAGGCCTACAACCGGGATAACATGTGTGTGGGCATGTGTTACTATAGAAATACGACCTAGGCCTATCATGACTCATCGGTGCAATATGGCTTAAGTCAGCCGGGATGTCTTCATATACATGGGAATGTAATATTAGATAAAGGGACGGTGTGAGAAAATATATGTGATTAGGCCTACTGGAGGAATAATTTGGGTTTTTTTACACTGAAATTGTCCTGAAAACGTTCATGAAGCCATTTTGTTTAAAGCTTGAATAATAAAACAATACATACATATACATACATACATACATAAACCGTTCCTGAAGCCATCTTTAACAATGAAACCAATTCGCTCGAATCGCGCAAAAATGGTCCAGAAAACGTTCCTGAACATATTTTTATAAAGCTTGTCAATGAATAAACATTGAAACTAATTCGCGTGAAGCGCGAAAAATGGCTATTTTTAACACTAAAAAGCTCCAGAAAAACGTCCCTGAGCCATCATGTTTAAATTGTCAGTTTGTTAATCTAAATTGGTCCAGTAAAACGTTCCTTAAGCCATCTTTTTATAACTTGGATAAAGAAACATTGAATCTAACTCGCGCGAAGCGCGCAAAAATGTTTTTTCCCCACTGAAATGGACCAGAAAACGTTCCTGAACACATGTTGTTTAGATTGAATAATTAAACATTGAAACTAATTCGCTAAAAAAATGGCTTCTTTTGAGGGGGCATCAGCTCGTTCAGTTTTTAAATGGTGTTAGTCTGCATTCTTATCATGTATTTTTGGTATTTTGAGATATTTTTCATGTGAAGCGCTTTGTGTTATTTGTAAGGCGCTATAAAACATGGTATTAATTAGTATTAGTATTATTATTATTATTATTATCATCGCTCATCATCATCATCAATTAGACACTTTTTAGCCTCAGGGTTATTCAAAAACGTGGGGGTGGGGGTGGGGGAGGACATCTGCTATTATTTCCTGAGGTACCTGGGTTAGTATTAGGGCCACCTGAGAGGGGTAGGGCCTAGGCCTATGGGACAACTGGCGTATTAAGAACACGTGGAGTACTTGGATTAGGAACATCTTGGTATCTGTATTATTTAAGAGCACATTTGGCCAACGCTCATGGTGTATTAAGGGCACCATGTCACTTACATTCAAGGGCACCTTAGATATAGATGGTGTGACCGGTGACGTAGTGCCCGGTGGTTTGCGTGCGCACCTACAGGGAACGGTGCTTTAATTCACACTTGATTGATCATTACTTACCATGCTTACGGTGTAATAGTGCAGCAGTCATGGTATGCATCCCTAAGCACAATGAGACGACCAGGCACTAAATCTGGTTGCCCGGCGGTTTGCGTGCGCACCATAAGGGCATGTGCTTTTAAAATTGGCGCTCAGTGATGTGTGTTTTGCTTTCATAGTATGATGTATGCAGTAGTCATGGACTAGTACCCCATAGCATGTCTTTAGACCAGGCGCTAATCAATATGTAAACACTACTGATGTAAACAACGGTCACCTCATCTATACATACCTGAATTATTTAAGGACATGCTATTGATCTTTATATACACATTTATAACACTTTGATATTACTCACCTCTGCCTATTTTGATAAGACTAACTGCCTGCTATATTCGTCACCCGCGTTTAATTTACTTAAATATAATAAAGTAAGGGCACCATGGTATCTCAATATAACGGCACATGCAGCACCTAGATTATGTGGTATCCGGTGCATTATTAAGGGCACCTGTGGTAACTGGATTAGGGGTAGGGCTTAGGACTATGGGGTCCCTGGATATAATAAGGAAGTGGGTTTGGCTGAGATATGATTGATTATATTTCGAAAGTCAGGGTGGATGCGGTTGCGGTGGCGGCGGTTGCGGTGGCGCTGTGTACAATCTCTATGAGAAATATAAAAAAAAATCCTGATTCTACGTTCAATTTACAATAACTCCTCATCCCTGTGTGGTACAAACATGATTTTGCTCTCATTTTATAGATTGTTTTATATTCTATAAGTTTCTGTTTCAATAAACGTGTCAAGTATTATGTAACAATTGTAATCATGATTTGATTGCATTGTCCTTGGGTTATTACCTATTCGCTAAACAAGTAAACTTGCCCTAATTCATCGGTTTCACATACATGACTATAACAACAACAAAAATCAACTGATGATAGCCAAATTATATATTTTTGGAGAGCTCTCATATATAGGGGAATTAAAAAAATGCCGTTTAAATAAGGATAGGGTGAATCCAATTTTTTTTATTTGTTGTTGTAAACTCTAATAAATTAAAGTTAAACGTTCACTTCCCGATATAGTATACATGTAGTTCAACAAATTACCCTTGACAACCATTATGTTCTGATGGGTAATTGCATAAAGAACCTGTATGCACATTAAAATTATGATTGGGATAGGTATATAAATATTATTGAGCTTTAATCAAAATATGAAAACAAAGCGATATATTTTTAATATTGTTTATCACAACATGTTACCATTAGGTCCTATCTAAATTCCAATGAAATATTTGCATTCATGTGAGATTTCCATTCAGAAAATATATATTCTTTAGAGATTTCCATTCAGAAAATATATATTCTTTATAAAGTAGAATAAGTAATTATTGCGATATGCTAATTTGAATCTCAGATGGTGTAAAATGTAAAAATCAAGGTGGCGAGTTCATAACACATGGCCATAGACATGTTCTTGATATTGTATCAAATTTTCTTACGCTTTGTTTACTTACCTTCCCGTGAGATCTTCCCGCTAGTAATTTATAATCTGCATAAAGAATGCAACTTTAATTTGCATAAATACAGCAGGCCTACAGTTAAAATCTTCAGATAGAAAATGTGTCCACCCTCAGGGTTGTAGCTACATGTATAGCAGCAGAATCCATCAATCAATTTTGGAGCCCAGCACTAAAAATATCAATTTTAGCATTGGAGACCAGCAAGTGCACATTGTTATTGAAATGGGCAAATACATGTTCAGCAAATGCCACCCAGCACAAATCTGCACAGCACTGATAATGTGCTATACTCACCCGTATGTATCTTCCGTCTTTCAACGCTCGTGTGTATTACGCCGGCGCCTCGAGTAGACACTGTCTCGTGATGGTCAAATGGACTATGATAGCTACAAATTTGCCCGACTAAGTAGTCCAGAACTAAAGTTGTTTGTCCCCTTTTGTGAATGAATCAAGGTTTTTAATATTTGCATCTCACAGGCAGCAAGCAACTGGTGCCTGGTGGTCCATTCAATTCAATCGTTCAACCATTCAATCGTTATGGCCCAGTTATGTTTACCAACGACTTTATTCCACGCTGAAACGAGACGTTTCATGATTTTGAAAGCAATAAAGATAGAAGCCAGCTTGAGCACTACGGAGTCATAACCGCTATGACAAATCGCAAACAATGACTGCAAACTAATCAATGGCGATATATGTTCGAGCTACACTGTCTTCGTGTATATGATGTACACTATAGGTTTCATAACGCGGTCCGGACTAAATCGCTAGTGGGAACGCGATTCAATTAGGTCCCGGTCGCGGGTCCCGGTCCGGACTCAAAGTTTTTTTTGTTATTTTTGAAGACCATATTTAAAGGTAGTCCCGGTCCGGACTAAATCAATAATTGTTCGTGTGGGAACGCGATTCACTCGAGACTAGTCGAGACCCGGACCACTTGACCCGGAAGGAAATTGTGACCTTTGCAATAGCGCGAATATTACTGCGACTTGTGTAGCTACGGCGTGCGTGTTATACATAAGGTCCCTCGCGTTTTAAAAAAGTCTTGCGCGGTAACGCAGTGATCGTCACGATTTAGTTAAACAACTTAATAAAACAGCATTACCGCACTAGTTTGTGGTTTTATATCAATTATTGAAACTTATTTTGTTATGCGAAACCGATAGTAGCTATTTGTATTATTTGTATCCTATTTCCATATCATAAATGGAATTTTTCTTTACTTATAGACGCGTTTTCCGGCGATTTTCCGGATATTTTTAAATGACTTAAGATTTATATCCGGGTATAAGTGGATTTTGTTATCAGGCCACATTATACCACTTTGCTGAGTCACCGTTGTGACGACCACTTATGTCGGAACGCAACTTTCATGAGGGTCCCGGTCCGGACTATTCCGGACCGGGACAACTTATACTTATGTGGGAACACGGCCTTAGAGCACCTTGAATTTGGCATGCTCATCACGCACCTTAGCCGAAGTGAAACTTACCATGGAGTGGATATGCAGTGCTTCGAAATGTGTCTGTTATTAATTGTTTTTGACCAGATACCGTTAAAAAATTTGAGATACAGCTAAAGAATATCATACTATTGTTAATAAATTGAACAAAGAAGTATACTGATTATTATGATATTTACAATTTTACACAGATCAAGAAGTGTTATACAAAAACGATGGTAATGTTGTCTCCGGCGACCTTGGATTTGCTGGTGGCCGTCTTGAATTGACAACTATGAATGCATCCATATATTTCCCAAAGGGATCCGTTGGACGTGGCGAATGTGTTCATGCATCTCTGTCGCTTTGCATAGACGGGGACTACCCTCATATGGCTGATGACAAGATTTGTATTACGCCTATGATAGAGACTATTGCAAACATTCCAGAGTTCAATAAACCTGTCATAGTGACCATACCTCACTACGCTGGAAAACATGCCTCGGAACACAATATTAAGGTTTTGTGTAACTCTGCGACGCCAGGTTTAGTAATTTTGCTCAACTCTTACTATTACAAAAAAAAGTTGTTATGCCTCAGGCAGGCTAGGCACCATACATGATGACAGCATATTGCATGGGGTGAAGTTCTGACTACTTTTAATTATTCGGTTTCATGAATAAGTCATATAGGCCTATGTGATGATTAATCTGTTTTACTGCATGCTACAGTAGTTCCTTGATTCGTCAAAGAGTTTGAGGTTTATATTATGTTTGGGTCCATGCGTACCCCGATCATTCAATGACCGTCTAATTTCTAGCACATGTTTAGCAGGAAACACAGTTCCTTGGAAGTATAGGTAATTGGCACTTTCACACCGTCATGTTGGCAAAAATGCTGGTGTAATTGATTACTGCACTCTTCATAGAGATTAACATTATTCCAAAGCTTGTTTTTTTTCTTTAATAGGAAATCCCACTGCCAATTGGATA
>JAYJML010000428.1:0-35000 GCA_035610835.1 Ophiura sarsii | reverse complement strand
AAGATCAAGGTATAGCGGGTATGGATTTTAAATGGAACAGCGCATTATTCTTACCAGAAATGAACGACGTATCAAAATGTATGGGATTCAAAGGGAACTCGTTGCCTTGCTGAAAGATATTGAACTTGCCACGTATCTTAGACGTGCTAGGAACACGGTTCGAGTCTTGTTTGGTGAAGACTGTTTCCAATCTTGAAGTGTGGTTACCCTTTTGAAGACATTTTTTACCAATCACCTTATAAAAATAGTACATAAGAATAGTATTACAAATTATTAGTAAATTTTAAAAATGAATGTTTCCACATTGACAAGAATCCACATTTTAAATCCGTTTAAGTTGACGTTGACTTTTCTGACAGGCAATTAATATTCCAGACTTTTATATATTTTTGTCTCATCTAATGTAGTTAAAACAGCTCTTGCTACATACAAGCTTGAAAATAATTAATTTGAACGCTTTACTTGTTTTGGGCATTATGTGCAGAGTTTTGTTTCTAGTGATCTTTAAATGATGTTTATTTTGTTAAGAGCTCAGTAGGACATCTTAACAAACAATTTTCCCTTCCCCACACCCCATCAATCTCAGTTAAATATCGCGTATGGGTGGCAAAGCTCGCTGATTTTTTTTTCTTCCCTGGCCAGGTTCAAGTACTTTGGTAGCATATCGGTGTGTTAACAAAGCAAAACTTCTAGATATGAGTGTCTAGTGGTCTAATACATACATCCCACTATTACAACTATACTTTCACCATACAATTTGATTGCTCTATGTCATTTTATGAGATTTGACCCGTTTTGGCGGCCATTTTGGATGCCATCTTGGATATCTGGAGAGCATCCCATTTTGTTCACTGTTAACATCTAAAATGTGTTTAAGGACCCTAAAAAAACACTTAAAAAGTTGGTTTGGTTTAGTACTGGTGGTGCACGTCAACCCCTCTGTACATACCCGACTAATATACGAAATCAAATTATCTGAATATAGCAATGTTGCCGAACTGTGAACTTTCTGGCAACAAGAGTAGAAGTATAGGCCCTATATTACCACCTGCTTTACTTAACGGGTATCTATGGAAGTCCCTGGAACATCTGGTATATACTAAATCCAATTTGTCGTAATAAAATGGCTTAAGTATCAAAATGAATGTCATTATTTGTAACAAACGAAATATTGTAATTTTTCCAAAATGCGTCATTATCTGGCAACACTGCCGTTAAAGTATATAATACCCCAAGCTGTTTTCATCAGATATGAGTAGGGTAAAGTCATCTCTCCCTCCTCCTATGAGGACACTATCCTGAGTGCCCTGGCAAGTAGTTTTTACGAGATGCAAAGATAGGCTAAAATATCAATTTCTTAATATATCAAAACTAGCAGTGTTGCCAGGTCAGAAAATACATCAAAACATTTTTTCATTTTTTCATTTTTTTATTTGTGTCTAAAGTATAAAGATGTGTCTTTATCAAGTAATAGCTACTTTTGACAAAATCTTGCATATTGCTGCAATAAGATAACAAATGTGCGGTAAATTTCGACTATTTTTAACTGATATTGACCAACAAATTGCTAAAATCTAAATTGGGCTGTTGCCATGGCAACGAGTGAAAGAGTAACAAACTAATCTCGTTTTCCTGATATGCTACCAAAGTACTTCAACCTGGCCAGGAAAAAAAAAAATCGGCGAGCTTTGCCACCCGTACTCGATATTTACCTGAGATGACTCTTAAGACATTTCTCAACATTGCTCGGGGGAAAGAGGGGTGTTAGTTTCACGTTGTAAACAAGTAAGCGTTCCAATACGTTTTTTCCAGGATTTTCTAGACAAAGTGCAAAGTGCACAAAAATCATCTAAATTTATGTTTTCTCTCATAACTCAAAAAACAGAAGGTCGTATGAACTTCATACACACGATGTTAGATTGAACCATAGGCGTTCCGATATAGCTACTGTAGTATATTATTGCTTTAGAACAATTTTGGCGCGCATTAGTTGCAATGTGTTATTTTACAAGCTTAAATATCGGGGTGTTTTTTTAGAAAAAGTGCCTCCCAAAAAAGTTTTCATTTTTTTCCCCACTTTTTTTGCACTTTTTGGTCGGAATTTGATTTTTTTTTAGATTAGGTTTTAAAAAAAGATCGTCCCTAAGTTAGTGCCTTTACATCATCATCTAGCGACTCTTTGGGCATTTTTTACTCATAATTATTTTTGTTAGCTTTGTCCAACAACAATTTATCAAGCACTATAACTGTTAAACTATAAATGTGAAGTACATAGAAGTATACATTTTTAAATAAAATGAGTCGGGGAATCCATTATTGGTATCAAATTTCACTAAATATAGTTTTGCCCAACAATCACTATTTTTGTGAAAATTGATACCAATAATAGATTCTCCGACTCATTTCGTTTCAAAAATTGTATCCTTTTATGTACATTACATTATTAATTTAAAAGATACAGTGCTTCATAATTTTCATAAAAAGGGTTGACACCTCCGTTAACAAGATGGCTTCAGGAACATTTTTCTGGGCCTTTTTAGTGTTCAAATAGCCAATTTTGCGCGCTTTGTTCAAATTATTTACAATGTTCAATGATTATTCATGCTTAAGGGGGCTGTGCACCTTCAGGTACAGCCTCCGTAAAACTGCCGTACACTGAAAAATAAATTGGTGTCACAGCGACGCCTTTTTGGAGTCAACTGTAAATGACACTTACAAAGGCGTTATTTTGACTCCAAAATTGGTGTAATCGTCAATGATATGGGTTTGCACATAATTTACGTTGACACCGTTAAGTGTCCGACGGACACCTTTCAGTGATCATTTAGTGATTTACACCAAAACTGGTGTCAGATTAATTGAAATAACTCCAAGGCGTCAATAGTTGGCGGGAAAGCTCACGGTGACACCAATTGGTGTCATTTTGACACCAATTGGTGTAATTCTGACACCAATTGGTGTAATTCTGACACCAATTGGTGTAATTCTGACACCAAATTGGTGTAATTCTGACACCAATTGGTGTAATTCTGACACCAATTTGGGCGTCTATCAACATATCAACGCATGCGTTTTCTCGTCGCCATTTTGTTTGCATGTTACGAGCCGGTAAGACTGGTAAGTACCGATCTGCTCCATTTCCAGACATTTTTGATAATAATTATGATACAATTAGCGTAATGTAAGCCTTGTTCATGTTGTTTAATATTGCGCCAACTAACTGATGAAATGAATTACAATTTCATAGTCAGAGACTAGCATTTTGTTGGACTGTGTCAGTACATGGACCTACTAGTACTATGTGTGCGTTCGTCATGCATGCATACGATGATATGTGCAACATTACATACATGTAGCCCGATTTATCTGGCTCAGTGGTCATCTTTTTCATACGGACGTCTTACATTACGCTAATTGTATCATAATTATTATCAAAAATGTCTGGAAATGGAGCAGATCGGTACTTACCAGTCTAATACCGGCTCGTAACATGCAAACAAAATGGCGACGAGAAAACGGCTCCTAAACATGTGCTATCTCAATATGACTCTTAAGAGAGTCAATATTACACCCATTTGGGGTGTAATGACATTTTTCGAAAATGGGTCCTCAGGTAACCACCCAAAGGTGTCAAAATGAATATGACACCCAAAGGTGTCAATTTGACACCCATAATGGTGTCAATTTGACACCCATAATGGTGTCAATTTGACACCCATAATGGTGTCAATTTGACACCTTTAGGGTGTCAAACTCAATATGACACTTAAAGAGAGTCAATATTACACCCCATTTGGGGTGTAATGGCATTTTCGAAAATGGGTCCTCAGGTAACCACCCAAAGGTGTCAAAATGAATATGACACCCTAAGGTGTCATATTTTACACCCATAATGGTGTCAATTTGACACCTTTAGGTGGCCAACTGAGGACCCATTTTTGACGCTTGTTTTAGTGTCAAAATGACACCAAATTATTTTTCAGTGTAACTTCTTTATTATTATTAAATCTATATAAAAGTATACATTTTCTTGCAGAAAAGGGTTCAATGAATCCAACCATGATCATGAAATTGACCATTTTGGGAGAAAATTATAAAAAACACGTTTTTTGACCCATTTTAGGTTTGGAAAAGATAACTCAAAATATATTTTGTTAAATTTTGTCATACTAGTTTTATTATATTCCTCATGCAATTCCCTAGGAATCGTTTTGTTTTTTAATTTTTACTTTATTATTTTTTGAATTATCGAACAAAAGTGCCAAAAAATATGATTTTTTACCAAAAAACGTGATTTTCACGATTTTGGAGGTTCAAAAACAGGTTTTTTGGCACTTTTTGGTCTGTAATTCAAAAAATAATAAAGTAAATTTTTTTTAAAAAAAACGATTCCTAGGAAATTGCATGAGGAATATAATAAAACTAGTATGACAAAATTTAACAAAATATATTTTGAGTTATCTTTTCCAAACCTAAAATGGGTCAAAAAACATGTTTTTTATAATTTTCTCCAAAATGGTCAATTTCATGATCATAGTTGGATTCATTGAACCCTTTCCTGCAAAAAAATGTATACTTTTATTAAGATTAAATGAATAATGAAGAAGTTATGGCAGTTTTACGGAGGCTATGCGAAGGTGCACAGCCCCCTTAACAAGATGGCCATCTTGTTAAGCTTGAATAATGAAACATTGACACTTTTGTATGGATTATCTTACTATAATTTGTCTTATGGTGTGACTATGTATGTATCCATAAAAGGCTCTCTCAGTTTGCAACTAAACGCCGTGAACTTTGCACTGATAAAAGATGATTATAATGTGAGTGTTATAAGCTATAAATGGCTGAAAACCGTACAGAATTGACCGAGATATGAGTAAAAAACCATGAAAATCCATGGATACGGGCCGTGTTTGTTTTGTTTATCTTCATGCGTACTGCAACCATGCATTCGGCGCCTAACACATAACGCGTCGTAGTGCGTCGTGCAAAATAAACGCTCACACGCACTACACCCACGCACCCTACACACGCGGGCGGGTAAATATTGGAGAAATACGCGGCTCCACGGGAATTGGTTACGGTTTTAGGCCTTGGGGTTGAGATAAGCCACGGGGCGGGGCGGAGACGGGGACGGGGTGGGAACGGCGGCGGGTCGAAGACGGGGGACAGGGAGGGGCGGGGACGGCTGGGGGCGGCGGGGTGGAGGGGGTCTAATGAAGAAATGTGGTTTGGGAGGCACGGCCTTGGGGGTTGAGATATGCCACGGGCGGGGGGGGGGGGGGGGCGGGGGCAGTGACGAATGGGGGTTGTGTGTAATGATGTAATGTGGTTTGAGAGGCAGGGGTATATGAAGAAATGTGATGCTAAATTGCGTAACGGATATGCCACGGAGCGGGGTGGAGGCGGGGGCAGGGTGGGGAGTGACTGGTGGGTACGGGATATGGTTAAGGTTTAGGCCTTGGAGTTTAAAAATGGCACGGGCGTGGGCGGGCGGGAGGTGGGGGGGGGGTCTTTTTAATTTTTTTAATTGAAATTTGAAAACTTTTAAATTATACAAAACCTTTTGATTTAAAACAAAAATGTTTTAAATATTGTTCTATTCCTATGTGTTTGGTTATAAATTTTCCAACACATAGGCCCTATGTGTTGTTTCATTTTGTAGGTGTTCTATCTGGTAGGCCTACTCCCTAGCGGGAGAGCCCGTCCGAAGGACGGGCGTCCCGCTAGTCTTACTATAATTCACCGTATGTTGTATGTATGTATGTATGTATGTGAGTATGTATGTATCCTGAAAAGGCTTTCTCATTTTGCGTCTAAACGCCGCGAACGTTGCACTGATACTAGATGATGACTTGACACGGGTTATAAGCTATAAATGGCCGAAAACCGTACAGAATTGACCAAGATATGAGCAAAATGATGTCCAATTTAGGCCTTTTCAGCCCGGCTTTTGAGACTAATTTCTACGGGCCATGTTGTTTTTCTCTGCGTACACTGTAACCATGCAGTCGGCGCGTAGCACATAACGCGTCGCAGTGCGCCATGCAAAATAAACGCGCACACCTACACCCACGCACCCCTACACACGCGGGCGGGTAAATATTGTAGATACGCTGCGCCACACGGGGTTGGTTATGGTTTAGGCCTTGGGGTTGAGATAAGCCACGGGGCGGGGCGGAGACGGGGCCGGGGCGGGGACGGGGACGGCAGGGGGGCGGCAGCGGGTCATAAGGTAACGAAATAATGTGGTTTCTGATAAAACAAAACATGTGAATCTAAATTACGTAACATGGTGTCAGATGTGGGATTTGATACTGTATGCGACACACTGGCGGACAAATATTGGAGAAATACGCCGCGCCACGGGAGATGGTTAAGGTTAGGCCTTGGCGTTGAGATAAGCCGCGGGGCGGGGATCTTTAGGCCTTGGGTTGAGATATGCCACGGGCGGGGCGGGGCGGGGCAGGGTGGAAGAGTGACTGGTGGGCTACGGGAGATGGTTAAGGTTTAGGCCTTGGAGTTGAAATGCCACGGGGCGGGCGGGGGTCTTTTAATTGAAATTTGAAAACTTTTGAAATAAAACAAAAATGTTTTAAATATTGTTCTATTCCTATGTGCGGGCCTATGTGTTTCGTCATAAATTTGCCAACACTTATGTGTTGTTTCATTTTGTAGGTGTTCTATCTGGTAGGCCCTACTCCCTAGCGGGAGAGCCCGTCCGAAGGACGGGCGTTCCGCTAGTCATACTATAATTCACCGTATGTTGTGACTATGTATGTATGTATGTATGTATCCATAAAAAGCTCTCTCAGTTTGCAACTAAACGCCGTGAACATTGCACTGATAAAAGATGATTATAATGTGAGTGTTATAAGCTATAAATGGCCGAAAACCGTACAGAATTGACCGAGATATGAGCAAAATTATGGCAATTTAGGGCCTTTTCAGCCCGGCTTTTGAGACTATTTTTTACGGGCCATGTTTGTTTTTCTCTGCGTACACTGTAACCATGCAGTCGGCGCACGGAGCACATAACGCGTCGCAGTGCGCCATGCAAAATAAACGCGCACACGCACGCACCCCTACACACGCGGGCAGGCACTTGGAGAAATACGCTGCGTCACACGGGGTTGGTTATGGTTTAGGCCTTGGGGGTTGAGATACGCCACGGGGCGGGGGCGAAGACGGGAACGGGCGGGGACGGCTGAGCGGGCGGGCGGGCGGGCGGGCGGGCGGGCGGGGGGGGGGCGGCAGCGGGTCATAAGGTAACGAAATAATGTGGTTTCTGGTAAAACAAAACATGATATGGTGAATCTAAATTACATAACATGGTGTCAGATGTGGGATTTGATACTGTATGTGACACGCGGGTGGACAAATATTGGAGAAATACGCCGCGCTACGGGAGATGGTTAAAGTGAGGCCTTGGCGTTGAGATAAGCCACGGGGCGGGGAACTTTAGGCCTTTGGGGTTGAGATATGCCACGGGCGGGCGGGGGCGGTGACGAATGGTGGTTGTGTGTAATGATGTAATGTGGTTTGGGAGGCAGGGGGTTAATGAAGAAATGTGATGCTAAATTGCGTAACGGATATGCCACCGGGGGCGGGGGCGGGCGGGGGCGTGCGGGGGCGTGCGGGGGCGTGCGGGGGCGTGCGGGAGATGGTTAAGGTTTAGGCCTTGGAGTTAAAATATGCCACGGGGCGTGGGCGGGCGGGGGGATTTTGAATTAAAACACAAATATTTTAAATATTGTTCTATTCCTATGTGTTTCGTTATAGATTTTCCAACATTTTGTGTTGTTTCATTTGTAGCCTGTAGGTGTTCTATCTGGTAGGCCCTACTCCCTAGCAGGAGAGCCCGTCCGTAGGACGGGCGTCCCGCTAGTCTTACTATAATTCACCGTATGTTGTATGTATGTGTGTATGTAGGTGTGTATGTATGTATGTGTGTATCCTGAAAAGGCTTTCTCATTTTGCATTTTAAAGCCGTGAATATTTCACTGATACTAAATAAAGACCAGACACGGGTTATAAGCTATAAATGGCCGAAAACCGTACAGAATTGACCGAGATATGAGCAAAATTATGTCCAATTTAGGCCTTTTCCGCCCGGCTTTTGAGACTAATTTCTACGGGCCATGTTTGTTTTTCTCTGCGTACACTGTAACCATGCAGTCGGCGCGCGTTACACATAGCGCGCAGCAGTGCGCCATGCAAAATAAACGCGCACACGCACTACACCCACGCACCCCTACACACGCGGGCGGGCAAATATTGGAGAAATACGCTGCGCCACGGGAGTTGGTTTCGGTTTAGGCCTTGGGGTTGCATAAGCCACGGGGCGGGGGCGGGGCGGTTAGGGGTTGTGTGTAATGATCCCTTTAGGGCCTAGGTTATGCTATGGTTATGTAGTTTGGGATGGGGTTAATAAAGAAATGTATTATTAAATTGCGTAACGATGGTGTCAGATGTGGGATTTGATACCGTATGTGACACGCGGGCGGACAAATATTGGAGAAGTACGCCGCGCTACGGGAGATAGTTAAGGTTAGGCCTTGGCGTTGAGATAAATTGCGGGCGGGGAACTTTGGGCTTTGGGCTTGAGGTATGCCACGGGGAGGGGCGTGGGGGGGGGGCGGTGACGAATGGGGGTTGTGTGTAATGATGTAATGTGGTTTGGGAGACAGGGGGTTAATGAAAAAATGTGATGCTAAATTGCGTAACGGATATGGCACTGGACGGGGGCGGGCCGGGAGGGGACAGGGAGGGGGAGGGACGGGTGGGGTACGGGAGATGGTTAAGGTTTAGGCCTTGGTGTTGAAATATGCCACGGGGCGTGTGCGGGCGGGGGGTAATTTTCAACAAAAAAATTAAATTTAAATTTAAAAACTTTTGAATTAGGCTACAAAGCCTTTTGATTTAAAACAAAAATGTTTTAAATATTGTTCTATTCCTATGTGTTTCGTTATAAATTTTCAACACTTTATTTTTGTGTTCTATCTGGTAGGCCCTACTCCCTAGCGGGAAAGCCCGTCCGAAGGACGGGCATGCCGCTAGTCTTACTTTAATTTGCCGTATGTTGTATGTATGTATGTATGTATGTATCCATAAAGGCTCTCTCAGTTTGCAACTAAACGCCGTGAACTTTGCACTGATAAAAGATGATTATAATGTGAGTGTTATAAACTATAAATGGCTGAAAACCGTACAGAATTGACCGAGATATGAGTAAAAAACCATGAAAATCCATGGATACGGGCCGTGTTTGTTTTGTTTATCTTTATGCGTATTGCAACCATGCATTCGGCGCCTAACACATAACGCGTCGTTGTGCGCCGTGCAATAAACGCTCGCACGCACTACACCCACGCACGCCTACACACGCGAGCGGGCAAATTATTGGAGAAATACGCTGCGCTACGGGAGTTAGTTAATTTAGGCCTTGAATGTTTATAAGCACAGGGCGGGCGGTAGGGGCGGGAGACGGCAGGGGAAGGCCCCGAGGAGGGGGAGGGGGCGGGGCGAGGGGAGGCCATGAAGCAATGAGGTTTGGGAGGCAGGGAGTTAATGAAGAAATGTGATACTAAGTGCGTAACACTAACAGGGAGAGTCACGAAGTGGAAGGAAATAGTGTGGTTAAAAGTATAAACCACTAGGGGATACAGCTTGGGCGGGAGATGGTTAAGGTTTAGGCCTTGGGTGTTGAGATAACCACGGTGCGGGGGCGGCAATTTCAGGTAAGGAAATAGGCCTATAATGCATTATATGTATTCTTACCAATTTCGAGACAAATTTTCGTATAGCTACTTATGTGTTATTTCACCGGGGTTCTGTCTGATAGGCGCTACGGGAGTTGGTTAATTTAGGCCTTGAAGGTTTAGATCGCACAGTACGGGGCGGGCGGGCGAGGGGAGGCCACGAAGTAATGAGGTTTGGGAGGCAGGGAGTTAATGAAGAAATGTGATACTAAAGTGCGTAACACTAACAGGGAGAGTCACGAAGTGGAAGGAAATAGTGTGGTTAAAAGTATAAACCACTAGGGGATACAGCTTGGGCGGGAGATGGTTAAGGTTTAGGCCTTGGGTGTTGAGATAACCACGGTGCGGGGGCGGCAATTTCAGGTAAGGAAATAGGCCTATAATGCATTATATGTATTCTTACCAATTTCGAGACAAATGTTCGTATAGCTACTTATGTGTTATTTCACCGGGGTTCTGTCTGATAGGCGCTACTTACTAGCGGGAGCCCGTTCGAAGAACGGGCGTCCCGCTAGTCTTACTATAATTCGTCTTATGGTGTATGTATGTATGTATGTATGTATGTGTGTATCCATAAGGCTCCCTCATTTTACGTCTAAACGCCGCCAACCTTGCACAGATAAAAGATGATTATAATGTGAGTGTTATAAGCTATAAATGGCTGAAAACCGTAAAGAATTGACCGAGATATGAGCAAAATTATGTCAAATTTAGGCCTTTTCAGCCCGGCTTTTGAGACAAATTTCTACGGGCCATGTTTGTTTTTCTCTGCGTACACTGTAACCATGCAGTCGGCTCGCGTTACACATAGCGCGCAGCAGTGCGCCATGCAAAATAAACGCGCACACGCACTACACCCACGCACCCCTACACACGCGGGCGGGCAAATATTGGAGAAATACGCTGCGCCACGGGAGTTGGTTTCGGTTTAGGCCTTGGGGTTGCATAAGCCACGGGGCGGGGGCGGGGCGGTTAGGGGTTGTGTGTAATGATCCCTTTAGGGCCTAGGTTATGTTATGGTTATGTATATAGTTTGGGATGGGGTTAATAAAGAAATGTATTATTAAATTGCGTAACGATGGTGTCAGATGTGGGATTTGATACTGTATGTGACACGCGGGCGGACAAATATTGGAGAAGTACGCCGCGCTACGGGAGATAGTTAAGGTTAGGCCTTGGCGTTGAGATAAATTGCGGGCGGGGAACTTTGGGCTTTGGGCTTGAGGTATGCCACGGGGAGGGGCGGGCGGGGCGGTGACGAATGGGGGTTGTGTGTAATGATGTAATGTGGAGCCAGGGGGTTAATGAAAAAATGTGATGCTAAATTGCGTAACGGATATGCCACTGGACGGGGGCGGGCCGGGAGGGGGAGGGACGGGTGGGGTACGGGAGATGGTTAAGGTTTAGGCTTTGGTGTTGACATATGCCACGGGGCGTGTGCGGGCGGGGGGTAGTTTTCAAAAAAAATTAAATTGAAATTTAAAAACTTTTGAATTAGGCTACAAAACCTTTTGATTTAAAACAAAAATGTTTTAAATATTGTTCTATTCCTATGTGTTTCGTTATACATTTTCAACACTTTATTTTTGTAGGTGTCTATCTGGTAGGCCCTACTCCCTAGCGGGAGAGCCCGTCCGCAGGACGGGCGTGCCGCTAGTCTTACTATAATTTGCCGTATGGTGTATGTATGTATGTATCCATAAAAGGCTCTCTCAGTTTGCAACTAAACGCCGTGAACATTGCACTGATGATAGATGATGTCTTGAGACAGGTTATAAGCTATAAATGGCCGAAAACCGTACATAATTGACCGAGATATGAGCAAAATGATGTCCAATTTAGGCCTTTTCAGCCCGGCTTTTGAGACTAATTTCTACGGGCCATGTTTGTTTTTCTCTGCGTACACTGTAACCATGCAGTCGGCGCGCGTTACACATAGCGCGCAGCAGTGCGCCATGCAAAATAAACGCGCACACGCACTACACCCACGCACCCCTACACACGCGGGCAAATATTGGAGAAATACGCTGCGCCACGGGAGTTGGTTTCGGTTTAGGCCTTGGGGTTGCATAAGCCACGGGGCGGGGCGGGGCAGTTAGGGGTTGTGTGTAATGATCCCTTTAGGGCCTAGGTTATGTTATGGTTATGTAGTTTGGGATGGGGTTAATAAAGAAATGTATTATTAAATTGCGTAACGATGGTGTCAGAAGTGGGATTTGATACTGTATGTGACACGCGGGCGGACAAATATTGGAGAAGTACGCCGCGCTACGGGAGATAGTTAAGGTTAGGCCTTGGCGTTGAGATAAATTGCGGGCGGGGAACTTTGGGCTTTGGGCTTGAGGTATGCCACGGGGAGGGGCGGGCGGGGCGGTGACGAATGGGGGTTGTGTGTAATGATGTAAATTAGTGGTTTGGGAGACAGGGGGTTAATGAAAAAACGTGATGCTAAATTGCGTAACGGATATGCCACTGGGCGGGGGTGGGCCGGGAGGGGACAGGGAGGGGGAGGGACGGGTGGGGTACGGGAGATGGTTAAGGTTTAGGCCTTGGTGTTGAAATATGCCACGGGGCGTGTGCGGGCGGGGGGTAATTTTCAACAACAAAAAATTAAATTTAAATTTAAAAACTTTTGAATTAGGCTACAAAACCTTTTGATTTAAAACAAAAATGTTTTAAATATTGTTCTATTCCTATGTGTTTCGTTATAAATTTTCAACACTTTATTTTTGTAGGTGTCTATCTGGTAGGCCCTACTCCCTAGCGGGAGAGCCCGTCCGCAGGACGGGCGTGCCGCTAGTCTTACTATAATTTGTCTTATGTTGTATGTATGTATGTATGTATGTATGTATCCATAAAGGCTTTCTCATTTTACGTCTAAACGCCGTATACGTTGCACTGATAAAAGATGATTATAATGTGAGTGTTATAAGCTATAAATGGCTGAAAACCGTACAGAATTGACCGAGATATGAGTAAAAAACCATGAAAATCCATGGATACGGGCCGTGTTTGTTTTGTATATCTTCATGCGTACTGCAACCATGCATTCAGCGCCTAACGCATAACGCGGCGTAGTGCGCCATGTAAAATAAACGCTCACACGCACTACACGCGCGGGCGGACAAATATGGAGAAAATAATACGCTGCGCTACGGGAGTTGATTAATTTAGGCGATGAAGGTGATAAGCACGGGGCAGGCGGGAACGGCGGTAGGGGCGGGGACGGCTGTAGGGGCGGGGACGGCGGTAGGGTCGGGGACGGCGGTAGGGGCGGAGACGGCGGGCGAGGGACGGCAGGGAGGGCGGGCGAGGACGAGGGGAGGTCATGAAGTAATGAGGTTTTGGAGGCAGGGGGTTACTGAAGAACGCTACGGGAGTTGGTTAGGCCTTGAAGGTTTAGATAAGCACGGGGCGGGCGGGGCGAGGGGAGGCCATGAAGTAATAAGGTTTGGGATGCAGGGGGTTAATGAAATGAAGTAATGTGATACTAAATTGCGTAACACTAACAGGGAGGGTCACGAGGTGGAAGGAAATAGTGTGGTTAAATGTATAAAGCAGGGGATACAGCTTGGGGAGATGGTTAAGGTTTAGGGATTGGGTGTTGAGATAAGAACGGTGTGGGGCGGCGGGCCGGGGGCAGCAGGCCGGGGCGATATGTGATATGGGGTAATGACGGGACAAATTCAATTTCAGGTAAGGAAATATAGGCCTATGCATTATATTTTAACTCAAAACGTATTCGTACCAATTTCGCGACAAATGTTCGTATTGCTACTTATATGTTATTTCACCGGGGTTCTGTCTGGTAGGCGCTACTTACTAGCGGGAGCCTGTTCGAAGAACGGGCGTCACGCTAGTCTTACTATAATTTGTCTTATGTTGTATGTATGTATGTATGTATGTATCCATAAAGGCTTTCTCATTTTACATCTAAACGCCGTGTACGTTGCACTGATAAAAGATGATTATAATGTCAGTGTTATAAGCTATAAATGGCTGAAAACCGTACAGAATTGAACGAGATATGAGCAAAAGGAGTAAATTCCAGGGTCTTTTCGGGCCATTTTTGTTTATCTTTGTGCGTGACTGTTTTGTTTATCTTTGTGCGTGATTGTAACCATCGGCGCGTGCGTGACTGTAACCATACAGTCGGCGCGTAACACCTTACGCGTCGTAGTGCGCCTTGCTTAATAATCGCGCAAACCACCACGCATCGCGTACACATGTATTGTTTACATTCATCGAAGGGAATTCGAATCATTCGTTTCTTCTCAGATGTATCAGAAGGTCGTGCATCACACAGTTCACTGTTTAAAGGTAAAGAGACATGATGTTTTTTGTCTTTTCATTCCGGAACCAAAATAATAGGCCTATTAATACGGAACCAAAAGAATAGGCCTATGGCATGGAGTAATTGTAGGTAACGTAGGCCTAGGTAGGTCTATTAATACGGAACCATGCTATGTCTTATGTTGTATGTATGTAGGCCTATGTATGTATGTATCCATAAAGGCTTTCTCATTTTGCGTCGTTGTAGGTAACATAATGCATGTAATGTAAGAGACATGCCCGGGGAGACATGATATTTTTTCATTCCGTAAAATTAAACGTGTAAGATTTGGATGCTTTACCGTCCGTAAAATGAAACGTGTAGGCCTAGGCCTAAGTGTTTGAATGCTTTACCGTTTACGGAACCAAAAGAATAGGCCTAGGCCTATTAATACGGAACCAAAAGAATAGGCCTATGGCATAGTAATTGTAGGTAACATAGGCCTATGGGGTAATTTTAGGCAACCAAAAGTCTAAGAATAGGCCTATCAGCTCACTGTTTAAAGGTAAGATACATGATAGGCCTAGGCTATGCCCTAGGCCTATATATTTTTTTCATTCCGTAAAATTAAACGTGTAAGGTTTGTAGGCTAGGCCTATTTTAATTACTAAGAGTTGATGTGGTTTCTTATACTTATAGGCATGATTGGGCCTTTCGATACTTTACCGTTCGTAAAATCATGATTGGGCCTTTCGATACTTTACCGTCCGTAAAATTAAACGCTTAAGTGTTTGGATGCTTTGCCGTTAGGCCTAGCCTAGCGGCCCTAGCCTATAGGGATTTTAAGTAACTTTTTAACAATCAGGAAAGTTAAGCTACCAGTTTTTTGGGTAGGGCAAGGGGAGTAATTTTATTATCAATCTTTGCTGAAATAACATTATAACACCCTTATTTCGAGTTATTTAATGTTTTGCAGTTCTAATCAATAGGCCTACGTTCCGTTTTGTGTTTCATATTAATTTGTTTTTATTATTAATCATTGCTGAAATAACACCCTTATTTTGAGTTGTTAAATGTTTTAAAGTGAGTCTTAAGCCTACAATGAAAATGAGAGATATTGTAAAACGAAAAGCTATTGGGCCTTTCGATACTTTACCGTCCGTAAAATTAAACGTTTAAGTGTTTGGATGCTTTGCCGTTAGGCCTAGCCTAGCCGCCCTAGCCTATAGGGATTTTAAGTAACTTTTTAACAAGGTTCAATAGCTCACTCCCTTAACATAACAATTACTATTTTATATAGTGGCGCTTACTTTTTCTAATCCTATTCAAACCTATTTTTTATCCTATTATCAATAAAACATGCAGCTACACAAAACAAACTACCACAAGCAGACAAGGAAAAGACCCAGAATTGAAAGACGAGGCTATTCACCACTACTATACAGCTACAGCAAGTCAACACATCGGCACAGTCGCAACTAAGGTAGGATACACGAACAGGTCTATTCAGGTTTTGGATTGTAGTGGACACCTGTATTATAATAGGCCTATAGGGATTTTAAGTAACTTCATCATTATTCTAATGCATCAAAACAATTTTAACAAGGTTCAATAATTCCTCTTAACATAACATAACAATTACTATTTTATATGGCGCTATTCCATCTATAGATTATAGCGCATGTAGCACATCAGAACACAAATTAGCATGAAAAAGGTGAGTCTTAAGCGCGGCCTACAACGAAAATGAGAGATATTGTAAAACGAAGTTAAAATGTTTGGCTCTGTTTGAATTTATTTTTAACATACAATGAACATGGAAAAAAGACATATCTTTTAAAATTAGCTAAGACTTTTCGTGACGTAGAACATGTTGAATGCTTTCGTGAGGAAAATCCGACCCGTAACCAAAAGTCAGGAAAGTTAAGCTACCAGTTTTTGGGGTAGGGCAAGGGGAGTAATTTTATTATCAATCTTTGCTGAAATAACATTATAACACCCTTATTTCGAGTTATTTAATGTTTTGCAGTTCTAATCATTAGGCCTACGTTCCGTTTTGTGTTTCATATTAATTTGTTTTTATTATTAATCATTGCTGAAATAACACCCTTATTTTGAGTTGCTAAATGTTTTAAAGTGAGTCTTAAGCCTACAATGAAAATGAGAGATATTGTAAAACGAAAGGCTATACTCTGTTTGGCCATCTCGAGACAATGACGTAACCGCGTATTCTACTAATTGCATCACATAACGCGCGCGCATACTCGCGGCGCTGGCGTACAAACCTATACTCTGTTTGGCCATCTCGAGACAGTGACGTAACCGCGTATTCTATTAATTGCATCACATAACGCGCGCGCATACTCGCGGCGCTGGCGTACAAACACGAGCGTTGAAAGGCGGAAGATACACACGCGTGCGTAAAAGCTGCGCCTGTTCAGTTACGTAACACCTTACAAACAGAGTATAGGGGAGTTAAGAGTTGATACTCAAACACGAAACCCGACACTCACATGTGAATGCTGTGTATATCACAATAATACGCTATAACGTCACTGCACAATAGTTGATAGTTTAATTGACGAGGAATGCGCGTTTTTATTATCCGCGCGCAAAGGTAAAACACGAATCCCGACACTCACACGTGAATGCTGTGTAGATCACAAGAATACGCTCTAACGTCACTGTACAGTAGTTGAATGAAATATCGAGAAATGCGCATTTTTATTATCCCCTCGCAAAGGTAAACCAAGCTTACGTGCGCTATTTTGGAATGGCGCACTAGCGTCCACGCATTCACAACTCGCCATGCTGATGCTGCGCAAGCAATGGCGCACTAGCGTCCACGCAGTCACAACTCGCCATGGTGGTAATATTCCTGAAATTACTCAAATAAATCATACTCTTTCCAGGTGCTTTGCAACATTAATTGGCCGATATTTACAGTTATCATTAATTTATTTTTATTATCAATCTTTGCTGAAATAACACAACTTTCGAGTTATTTAATGTTTCGCAGTTCTAATTAACAGGCCTACGTTCTGTTTTGTGTTTCAAATTAATTTATTTTTATTATTATTGCTGAAATTAAACCCTTATTTTGAGTTGATAAATATTTTGCATTTCTAATTAATAGGTTTACGTTCCGTTTTGTGTTTCACTAACAGGTTTGCAAGTTTACACGTTTGTTAACTTAACATACACAAATGCCTAAAGTAAAAAAAAGAAAAGCCACTTTTTCGAGGCATCCTTTTCGGCTACATCAGATGAGAAATCACGCAATCCAGGAAAGACAAAATGAAACGGAAATTGAGCGCCAGGCTAGACTTCAAGAAATGAGTAATCATGCAATCGTGGTAAGACAAAATGAAACGGAAATTGAGCGCCAGGCTAGACTTCAAGAAATGAGTAACCATGCAATCGTGGTAAGACAAAATGAAACGGAAATTGAGCGCCAATCTAGACTTCAACAAATGAGTGACCATGCAATCGTGGAAAGACAAAATGAAACGGAAATACAGCGCCAATCTAGACTTCAACAAATGAGTGACCATGCTATCGTGGAAAGACAAAATGAAACGGAAATACAGCGCCAATCTAGACTTCAACAAATGAGTGACCATGCAATCGTGGAAAGACAAAATGAATCCGTAGAAGATCGCCAATCACGTCTACAAGATCTTCGTAATCAACGAAATAGACAAACTCAAGAAGCCCTCACCAATCGTAGAAAACTTGGAGTCATAAAGGACTCGGTCTTTTTTCTTGAAAGCGACTTCACCCTCGAAGATAGACATCACCAGCTTCCAAGCCTGTTTGATGCAGATTCTATATGCCAACACTGCACAAGTATGAAGTGGAAAGAAGAAAGGCCAGGGTTCTGCTGTTCACAGGGGAAGGTCAAGTTAGATCCCATTCCATCACCACCTGATATAATTAAGAATCTCTACCAAAATGCTTCTTTCCTAACCAATATCCGGAAATATAACAACTGCCTCTCATTAGCCTCACTTGGCATAGGAAAGGAAATCATACAGCAAGGTTTTAGTCCGACTGTGACGATTCAAGGCAAGATGTATCATCTAATTGACACCCTTCTTCCAACTATCGGTAATGTTCCCAAGTTTGCTCAGTTGTACTTCCACGACACCGAGAATGAAGCCTCAAACCGGTTACAGCACCAGCCAAACTTGGATCGGTCAAGAGTGGTCACACTACAAGAAATTCTTCATGATGTCAATCCATACATACAATCGTTCAAAGCTGCGATTGAAATTCAAGAACACAGTGAACAACATCTTGAGATTGTTCTTAATGCCGACAAAAGACCATCAGGTGAGCATGCTCAGAGATTCAACATGCCTACTGGAAGTGAGGTTGCAGTGATATTACCTGGTGATTTAACCAACAACTTTGATGTCATTATCCACACCAAGAAAGGTCCTATGCAGAGGATAAATGAACTTCATCGTAGCTACGATCCTCTTCATTACATCCTTCTCTTTCCATATGGAACTGATGGTTACCACTTGGACATTAAACATTCACGAGGGTCTCGAAACGTATCACCTGCTGAATTCTACCGATATGTACTTCAAATAAGGACAGACAGTGAGAACTTCGTCATGAAATCTCGACGCCTCATGCAACAGTATGCATGTGACCAATACGCCAAAATAGAAGCTGAACGTTTGAAATACATCAAATATCATCAACGAGAAATACGTGCAGATAAGTACAGCGGATTAATGGATGCACTCGACCAGAATGATGCTGTGAATGCCGGAAGGAAAGTTATCTTGCCACTGACTGTATATGGAAGTCCTCGATTCTATGCAGAAGCCTTTCAAGATGCAATGGCTATAGTACGTAAATATGGCAAACCATCATTATTCGTCACATTCACATGCAACCCTAATTGGCCAGAGATCAAGACTTCTCTCTTTCCTGGTGAAAATCCAAGTGACAGACCTGACATCAGCGTCCGCGTGTTCAACATCAAACTCGAGGAACTGCTGGTAGACATACGTCGACGAGACATTCTTGGCAAAGTAGCCGCCTTTACATGTGTAAAAGAGGATCAAAAAAGAGGTCTTCCGCATGCCCACATCCTGCTCATACTGAAACACGAAGATGAACCGCAAACACCACAAGATGTTGATCGTATCGTATGTGCTGAAATACCGGACCAACAGACGAATCCAAAGCTGTACGATATCATTACTCACAACAACATTCACGGGCCATGTATTGCTATCAACAGAAATTCCCCATGTATGTCTGGAGAAGGTGCATCAAGATCATGTGGAAAAGACTTTCCCAAAGACTTCAGAAATCACACAGTAATGACTCAATCAACGTATCCCGAGTACAGACGTAGATCCCCAGAAAATGGAGGCCGAACACACACACTTACAGTTCGCGGCAATAACTTCCAAGTGGACAACCGATTTATCGTTCCGTACAACCCTTTGCTGAGTCTAAAATATAATGCGCACATCAACGTTGAAGTGGTTCATAGTGTTAAAGCTGTGAAATACCTGTACAAATATATAACCAAGGGATGTGATCGTGTCATGGTACGTTTAGGCAACGGAGAGGAGGTAGATATTACTAATGATGAGGTCGAGCGCTACGTTAACGCCAGATATGTGAGTTCATCAGCAGCTTTATGGAGAATATATGAGTTCAAACTTCACCAAAGGTACCCCGCTGTAATGAAATTACCTTGCCACCTGCAAGACGAGCAGCTGGTTGTATTCACCGAAGGACAAGCTGCTGAAGCTGCACATCGAGGTCCACCAACAACTAAGTTGACAGAATGGTTTCACCTCAATCGAGAAGATCCCGGCGCGACAGACATCCTTTATCCAGACATCCCGAAACACTATACGTGGAATGGAAAGCGATGGCAAAAGCGAAAACGCAACTGCGCGTACAGCAATGGCGATACTATCTCCGACATGATTGGTCGCATTCCTGTCATTAGCCTGAATGCGCACCAATCAGAGCTCTATTTTCTTAGAATGCTTCTTCATCACCAGCCTGGCGCGACAAGCTACTCTGATTTAAGGACCGTTGACGAAGAAGAACAGCCTACATTTCAAGCTGCGTGTCTTAAATTAGGACTACTCGAAGACGACGCCGAGATCGACCAGGTGATAGAAGAAGCTGCAAATTACAAATTCGGCAACCAGCTACGAGATGTGTTCGCTACTATCCTCATCTGGATCAGACCCTCGGATCCGCTTGCTTTTTACGAACGGCATAGACACCATCTTATTGAAGACTACCTTCACCGGGATCAGCAAGAGGAACCAACCCTTATCATCATCAACGAATTACTCATGTATCTGCAGGATAGGTTAGAAAGGGAAAACCTAGATTTGGAGCGAGATTTTGGGCTTCCTAAGCCTGATGCCAGTATTATGGAAATCGTGGAAGGTCGTCTATCCAGAGAGATGCGAGAAGAGATCGAGCACGATGTTGACACATTACGGGATATTGATGCAACGAATAGTGCGAAATTGAATGCAGAACAACGAGTGGTTTACGATACTGTCATTACATCGGTTGAAAATGAGCAAGGGTTGTTGATCTCATTAGACGCCAGCGGAGGGACAGGTAAGACCTTTGTCCTGACTACAATTCTAGCACATGTACGATCCCAGAATCAAGTCGCTCTCGCTACAGCTACAAGTGGAATTGCAGCAACTCTTCTGCCAAGAGGTCGGACTCTTCACTCACGACTCAAGGTTCCCATCAACATAACAGAAGAAAGTACCTGTAACATCACTCCACGATGTGCAACAGCCGAACTGATCCGTCGATGCAAGCTTCTGGTAATTGACGAGGTGAGCATGGCAAACCGCATGATTCTTGAAGCTGTCGATCGTACGATGAAGGACATCCGGAAAAACAACCATACGTTTGGTGGCGTTACAGTTGTACTTGCTGGGGATTGGCGTCAGATATTGCCCATTGTCAGAAAAGGAAGTCGAGCTGGAATTGTCAATGCCTGTCTGAAAGCATCCCCTCTATGGTCAGATGTCAAGGTCATGAAACTTACAAGAAACATGCGAGTTGCATTGGCAGGTGGAGATGAAAGTAGTTACACAAGTCATCTCTTGGACATAGGAGAGGGGAAGGTCCCGGTTGTTCGTTCACTCGGCCAGCACAAGATCAAACTGCCAGAGGAGTTTGTATACCCTTCAGACAACATTGGACAGTTCACGAATTTCGTCTTCCCTGACTTGGAACATAACTATAAGAATCCTGAATGGTTGACGTCTCGAGCTGTACTTTGCCCCACTAATGAAGGTGTGGACAAAGTTAACAACTACCTTCTGAAGAAATTCCCTGGATCTGAAAGAGTGTTCAAGAGCAGTGACACCATTGGCAGTCAAGAGGAACGTCATCATTATCCAGAAGAATTCCTGAACAGTTTAAACCCATCAGGATTGCCACCTCATGAAATCACACTTAAACAGCACGCTCCTATCATCCTGTTACGAAACATCGATCCCATCCAATGACATTGCAATGGCACTAAGTATGTTGTAACTCATCTGAACGACCATATCATCGACGCCACCATTGCCAGCGGCGTACATGTTGGAAAGAAGCTCTTCATTCCGCGTATATCTCTGTCACCATCTGAAAATCTATACCCTTTCCGACTCCAGCGGCGTCAATTTCCAGTCCGAACAGCATTTGCAATGACTTCAAACAAATCTCAAGGCCAAACATTAACACGTGTTGGTATCTACCTGGAAAAGGATTTCTTTTCACACGGTCAGCTGTACGTATCCATGAGTAGAGTAGGAAACCCAAACAACATTAAAATCCTGACGAAGAATGGCACATATCCTGACAGAGACGGTACATACACAGACAATGTAGTTTTCCACGAGGTCCTGTAATCGTATTATGGATATAGTTGCAGTCTTGCAGAAGAGACGCAGATTATGTAAGTTTTTGCATTTTGTTAACACCCCAGCACCCCTACACACACACCCCCACCCATCGCATCAATCGATACCACCACACATGCGGCTTTAAAAAACCAGACATATGCCTAATAGAAGATGACCATACCTGGCGGTTTAAAAGATGATGGAGAACACTCCCGATCCTCTGCTCCGTTGCGGGACACTGGTTATTTTGTAATTTTGAGAGATAATCGTTTGTTAGGTTTATCCGCAGTTAGGAAACAAACTAATATAATATGCTCTTGATCTAACATTCATTATTTATATATTATATTTTACTCCCATTAAGGTTCGTTGCCGTATCATTAATTTCGAATACTTGCCGTTTACTTACCTACCTGATTAATTTTATCTTTACGTTGTCATTATTGCAGGTTCAGCAAGAAAAAGCCTGAAGTTGAATACGCCAGAAAGAGAGTTGGCGATCCAGAGACGAAGTTTCAGCTGCTACTGAACGTCGCTAAGACTCCACCAAGAGAAATAGATCCATGTTTACACAATCCAGCGCACCTGGCCTCTCCTCTTCCCGGCAGCGTTTTTTGTTGTTGTAATAGTCAATTCGATAAAATGGGTGTCTCATAACATGAAAGAAACAAGACTTGCATGGCCATTCTAATTGATACAATAATAGTATAGTGTTTTGATTTGCAGATAAATGTTGGCATTTTAATAACCCATACTTTCAATTTAGTGTTTAGCCAACATATATCAACAGGCTTTTAACTTTAATTTTAATTTCATTTTTGACCCCGAAACAAGATTACAAATAATTATGGCCACTTCAATTGACAAAAATGTCAAGGTCATGAATGTAAGAAGTTGCATTATAGATTCATCTTTTGTTGCAAAGTGAAACAACATTAAAATCCTCACCAAGAAAGGTACATACACAGATAAAATAGTCTTCCACAAGGTCCTGTGAAACATATGATGATAAGCTCAAAGTCAATCATAATAACATCAATACGATAAAATTAACAACGAGCATCTAAAACATGAGAGAAACAAGATTTGTCATGGCCATTTAAATTTTATACAATATTGTTAGGATTTGCAGAGATATAATGGCTTCATAATGACCGTAGTACTTTCAATTAGGAATAAGCCAACATTCCTTTTAAATCTATGTTTAATTTTTGACCACCATGAAACAAGATTTTTTATAATTATTGCCACTTTGATTTACAAAAATGTGAAGGAAACGAATATTGTATTATTTAACTTTATCTTTGTTGGAAGGAGAATCAATATATGGAACAGTGCAGTATTTACAATTCAATTGATGTGTTTATTTTATGCAATAATCATGATTCAATTTAAAAGAAAACATTGAGTTTATTTTGTCATTTATTTGTGTGAGCAATATTGTGTATATTAGGCTATATTTAAACAAATCATTTGTCTCAAAGCTCCCGCGCGCGTTAGTTAATTTAGTGAGTGTTAGAAAGAGAAGAAAAAAAATCCCAAAGTTTCACTGATTTTTCAGATTTTCATTGATCACATCATTTTAAATACAAAAGGTAACTTTTACAAGGATTTCAATATTTTATATTTATAACCCCCCCCCCCCCCAAAAAAAAACACCCCCGCATTCCGCATTAGGTTTTGAAGAATATTGAGACAAAAGATTTTTTTAAATATAACCTTACTTAATAATACGCATTAATTCAGAGGATAATTCCCTGAAACTGGGTTGACTACATTCCGTCTTAAGCTGATAAGGAAAACACATAGTATGCATGGTATGATGAAACTGGCATAATTCTGTTATACCCTCCACACCTACATCGGTAGTATGCGTCGTTCTTAAAAATCATGCACTATGAATTATACCTCTGTGAAGGGTATAACAAAATTACTCCGATGAAACTAAATCGTGTAAAACTGGTGTCAGATGTGGGATTTGACACTGTTTTAGCTCCCACCAGAGTCCTGATTATTTATATTTTTTATATTTGATTTTGTCTTTTTAATTTTTTTATTGAAATTTGATAACTTTCGAATTAAAACAAAAATGTTTTAAATATTGTTCTATTCCTATGTGTTTTGTTATACATTTTCCAACACTTATGTGTTGTTTCATTTGTAGGTGTTCTATCTGGTAGGCCCTACTCCCTAGCGGGAGAGCCCGTCCGAAGGACGGGCGTTCCGCTAGTCATACTATAATTTGTCTTATGGTGTGACTATGTATGTATCCATAAAAGGCTCTCCCATTTTCCATCTAAACGCCGTGAACGTTTTACTGATAAAAGATGATTATAATGTGAGTGTTATAAGCTATGAATGGCTGAAAACCGTACAGAATTGACCGAGATATGAGCAAAAAGGAGACAAATCCAGGGCCTTTTCAGTCTGTTTCTACGGGCCATGTTTGTTTATTTTTCGGTGCGTACTGCAACCATACAGTCGAGCGCGTAACACATAACGCGGCGTAGTGCGTCATGTAAAATAAACGCTCACACGCACTACACCCACGCACCCTACGCGCGCGGGCGGACAAATATTGGAGAAATACGCTGCGCTACTGAAGTTGATTAATGTAGGCCTTGAAGGTGTATAAGCACGGGGCGGGCGGGAACAGCGGTAGGGGCGATGACGGCGGACGAAGGATGGCAGGGGGAGGGTGGTTGGGGGAGAGGGAGACCATGAAGTAATGAGGTTTGGGAGGCAGGCGGTTACTGAAGAACGCTACGGGAGTTGGTTAATTTAGGCCAAGTGATGGAATTGTAGGCCTTGAGATATGCCACGGGCGGGACGAGCGGGGCGGTGACGAATGGGGGTTGTGTGTAGTGATATGATGTGGTTTGGAAGGCAGGGGGTTAATGAAGAAATTTGATGCTAAATTGCCTAACGGATATGCCACGTGTCGGTGGGGCGGTGGGGCGGCGGGTGGGGTAGTGCGGGGGAGTGACGGATGGGGATGGGGTACGGGAGATGGTTAAGGTTTAGGCCTTGGAGTTGAAATATGCGAGGGGGCGTGGCCGGGCGTGGGATTTTTTTAAATGTTTAATTGAAATATGAACACTTTTGAATTAGGCCCTAAAACAAAACCTTTTGATTTAAAACAAAAATGTTTTAAATATTGTTTATTCCTATGTGTATCGTTATAAATTTTCCAACACTTATGTGTTGTTTCATTTTGTAGGTGTTCTATCTGGTAGGCCCTACTCCCTAGCGGGAGAGCCCGTCCGAAGGACGGGCGTTCCGCTAGTTTTAGTTAAAAATCTGAAACCCCACGCGGCAAAACGCGCCGCTCACTCCTCTCCGCTCGCGCCGCTTTCCTAAAATTGATATATCATAAGGGTGCACACAACTATTACGCGCTATAGTGTGTTTCTATGGGAAATGTGCCTTAGGTAAACGGCGATATCTTGAGTTACCTTGCAACTACATGTACGTTTATAACATTTTGGAATAGTAATTAACACACATAGATCTAACTTGAGTCACAAATTCAGGTCGGGTTGCCCTCTTAGATTTTTCAATATTTCCCTCTTTATACGGCGTAGTCATTTTGAACAAGAAATCACACCTTGTAACGCGTTGTGTTCAATGTGTATCCTTCCGCCAATATTTTTAACTAAAACGTTAGATGTATACTTTCTTCATTCAAAATATATCGGGTACAATTCAGTGAACAAATAGAGACCAAATTCAATCATCTTTGATGCCAAATAATGTCAATATGAATCATTCTTTCCGTTATTTAGGGACTAGCTGGGTGATGGCGATGGCCGGAAGCTTTGACGTTGACTGTAATAGTTGTGTGCACCCATAATACTATTTTGGCGAGTCTGTCAGTCTGTCTGTCCGTCCAATGCCTTCGGGCGCAGATTCCTGCCCATCTGCCAATGTAATCGCTATGCACCAGGATCTTCGCCTAAAGCGCTTGCTTGTGGTAGTAACTCCTTCAGTTATCATGTTATGGGTGCATACCACTATTACGCGCTAACGTGTGTTTCTATGGGAAAGATGCCTCGGGAAAACAGCAATACTAGTATCTTGAGTTACCTTGCGACTCATTGAATGAATTCTTGGAATATTTATTAACACACATAGATCTTACTTAGGTCAAAAACTCAGATGGGGGTGATTGTTTACATTTTTCTATATTTCCCCTTTATACGGAGTAGTATTTTTTAACACGAAATTACACCTTGTAGCCCGTGGTGACCAATGTGTATCCCTCCGCCAATAATTTCTAACAAAACAGTAGATGTATACTCTTTTCATTCGAATTATCTCAGGTACATTTCAGTGAACACATATAGACCAAATTCAATAATTTGTAATTACATATCATGTCAATATTAACCATTCTTTCCGTTATTTAGGAACTACATTCGTGATCGCGATCGACGGAAGCTGGGCGTTGGACTGTAATAGTGGTTTGCACCCTTAAAGAGACCCATTTTCATCCAATTTCAGAAATCATTATTACATATTAAAGAGCAGAAAATGTCAAATTAAATGGTAAATTTGTACTCGATTTGGATACTTCGTTTGGTAAATACAACATGCACAAGAAGCTACATACCCACTTGAAATTCATAAAAAACATTAATTTTTGTCATATTTTGGGATTCCCAGATATCAATTTTCACTTTTACAACGAAGGTCCGTGTTTCTTGATCTTATTGAATGTTAAAAGGATGCATGCTTTATCTTTTTTGATACAACACTCTTACTATAACATAGCAAAACATGTTCATTCATTTAGTCATGATATTATATATATATACTTGAAATAATTGTCACCAATATACCGGGGGAAAAGAAGCACATGTTCATGTAAATGCACGAAGCCACACATTATTGGTTAATATTCATGATTTTTAATTAAATCATCGTGTAGTCCTACATGTATATAAATTTTAGATATCATAAGTATATTTTCAAAACTATTTGTATCATAAGATTGCCTACATTTGCCTGACCACTCCACGAAGTTGTATTGATCAAAACTCTCACGAAATATGTCAGTAGGCCTAAGACCTACAGGTCAAAACGATGTCGATTATCTGGTGCGTTTTGCCCCGGTATCCCCTATTTCCCCCCCCCCCCCCCCCACCCCACGCCCGTAGAACTGACTTCTGAGTCATTGTGCTTACAGGATTGTTTTGATGTCAATTGGATGTTATATGTTTTGTTTGTAAACTAAATAAAAATACTGAGTTTTCTCACAAAATCTCGATCACTGGTATCTTTAAATATGATGGTCCGACAATAAGAAATTGCAATTGTCCGAAATTGCAACGGTCAAGCGCGCACACGACTGACTTTGCCCGTTTGGCCCGTATTTTGACAATTTCGCACTTTAATGAATGAAAAAGTCAAATTTAATAATGTCAAGTGTTGCGATTATTACTTCAAATGTATTTTCAAATTATAAAACTAACATAAAATGCTACACAAACCAAGTTTTGCAACCACAAATCCCGTAATCGCCTGGTTTTAAAGACTATCTCTGTGCTCCCTTTAAGGGTGCATACCACTATTACGCGCTAACGTGTGTTTCTATGGGAAAGATGCCTCGGGAAAACAGCAATATCTTGAGTTACCTTGCGACTCATTGAATGAAATCTTGGGATATTTATTAACACACATAGATCTTACTTGGGTCAAAAACTCAGTTGGGGGTGACCGTTTACATTTTTCTATATTTCCCCCTTTATACGGAGTAGTATTTTTTAACACGAAATTACACCTTGTAGCCCGTTGTGACCAATGTGTATCCCTCCGCCAATAATTTCTAACAAAACAGTAGATGTATACTCTTTTCATTCGAATTATCTCAGGTACATTTCAGTGAACAAATATAGACCAAATTCAATAATTTTTAATGACATATCATTTCAATATTAACCATTCTTTCCGTTATTTAGGAACTACATTCGTGATCGCGATCGACGGAAGCTGGGCGTTGGACTGTAATAGTGGTGTGCACCCTTATCTATCAAGGTAGCACACCTCTAAATAGTTCCAGGCGAAAACTTGCAACTCTTATTGCGCAATACTTCTTATCAATACGCGTGATTAAAATAGTGATTTCTCGGGAACTACAGTGACTTAGCAGACGAGGTTGGTATCAAATTAAAGCTAACAATATGAATTTTAATGATAGATCATTCACAAATAATATTAACTATTTGTTGTTAATAAATGGTAGTCCTACTTTCACGGTGCACGGCCGTAAGTCTTGCGAAAAATCAACTTGAAAAATGACCGTAGAGGGCTTAGATGCTCGATTGCTTAAAATCTAACTGTTATCGATATATATTTTACAATTTTAATCATAAGCTTGCTAAAATAGCTAGAGTTTACTACCAAATTGAATGACTTTCTATGTGTACATTTAATAATAACCTTGCCAGAACATGGTTTAAATCTTCTAAAAATCTAAAAGTACGGTGGCCTGCGTGTATAATGCGTCATGGTTTGGGGGCATAAATAGAAATTTATACATAGAAATTCTTTCAATTTGGTATTAAACTCTAGCTATTTTAGCAAGCTTTCGATTAAAATTGTAAATTATATATCGATAACAGTTAGATTTTACACAGTCGGGAATCTAAGCGCATCGGCCGTAATTCAAAAACTTGTCTTTTGCTAATGTCGGGTTTCTAGCATAGTCGTAGGCCTAACATTTTCCTAACTTTAAATCGTTAAAATCGATCTATCGTTATAATCATATTATAAGCATTGTCTTGGGCTTAAATTTGATACCAAAATCAATTCCTAAATCACAATGGTCATTGAGATATCATCTTTTGAAGCGTCGCGCATCGATCAAAATAAGGTGCAAAATGGTCGTCTAATTTCGACTTCCTATTATTTAGAGGTGTGCTACCTTAGAACCACAATGGGGGTTTTTATTTTCAAATTTGGTGTTGTTATATTTAATTATTCATGAAGCAAAGACAATTTTAAACTCATGTCGAAAGTTTCATTGCCATTGAATAAATAGTTTTCGAGTTATGCCAATTATCCTAACCCTAACCCTAATCTAACCCTAACCCTAATCAAACCATAACCCTAACTTAACCTTAAATCTAAGCTTGATTTTTCAACACTAAACGATGTAGCCTTTTTAAGCCTTTACTATCGTCTGAAGATAGCAAATGTTAGATGCTATCTTCAGAAGATAGCAACTTATAAACACCTCCTTCGGGAGAAAGCAATGGATTCAGAAGACAGCATGCGTCGTAACTATAGTAACTCATACACAACGTACTCTGACGCCTACGGACGCGTTTGAAAGTCGCGTATTTGTACGCTTACGCCGTCAGCTGCTATCTTCTGAAGATAGTGATTGTATACCAAACGTCCCTAAATGTTGGTGAAACTTTCAGGATATCGTCAGCAGAGACAATGCAATGTAATGGAATGAAAAAAGAAATTATCAATATTTAATGAAATGGCAACATTGACATTGTTAAATCATACACCCTTTAAGACGACAACATCGAAAATTCAAGGTTTTCGGGCGTCGTCGGATCAATGTTGGGGTCAACCGGGTTTGTAAAAACAAGTATAACTCAAAAACTGTTTAACCAATATCGAAGAAAATTTGTGTATGATTTTGAAATAATATTTGGTTTATGAATAACTCAAAATATTGAAACAAAATGATCATATAAAAAATCAAAGTTACTGTTCTAAGGTAGCACACCTCTAAATAGTTCCAGGCGAAAACTTGCAACTCTTATTGCGCAATACTTCTTATCAATACGCCGGGCAATACGCGTGATTAAAATAGTGATTTCTCGGGAACTACAGTGATTTAGCAGACGAGGTTGGTATCAAATTAAAGCTAACAATATGAATTTTAATGATAGATCATTCACAAATAATATTAACTATTTGTTGTTAATAAATGGTAGTCCTACTTTCACGGTGCACGGCCGTAAGTCTTGCGAAAAATCAACTTGAAAAATGACCGTAGAGGGCTTAGATGCTCGATTGCTTAAAATCTAATTGTTATCGATATATATATTTTACAATTTTAATCATAAGCTTGCTAAAATAACTAGAATTTACTACCAAATTGAATGACTTTCTATGTGTAAATTTAATAATAACCTTGCCAGAACATGGTTTAAATCTTCTAAAAATCTAAAAGTACGGTGGCCTGCGTGTATAATGCGTCATAGTTTGGGGGCATAAATAGAAATTTATACATAGAAATTCTTTCAATTTGGTATTAAACTCTAGCTATTTTAGCAAGCTTTCGATTAAAATTGTAAATTATATATCGATAACAGTTAGATTTTACACAGTCGGGAATCTAAGCGCATCGGCCGTAATTCAAAAACTTGTCTTTTGCTAATGTCGGGTTTCTAGCATAGTCGTAGGCCTAACATTTTCCTAACTTTAAATCGTTAAAATCGATCTATCGTTATAATCATATTATAAGCATTGTCTTGGGCTTAAATTTGATACCAAAATAAATTCCTAAATCACAATGGTCATTGAGATATCATCTTTTGAAGCGTCGCGCATCGATCAAAATAAGGTGCAAAATGGTCGTCTAATTTCGACTTCCTATTATTTAGAGGTGTGCTACCTCAACACCGCACTATCGCACGCGCCCTAAATAACAAAGTGGCAGAGCATAGAGGGCGTAGGTTGGCGTCCTGTGACGCAGGCTGTTGTTAAGGCTTTGTTGCTATGCGCGCCGAAACAAAACATTTTCGACGAACGCAAGCAGAACGCAAGCATAACGCTGTACACGCGCCTTGCTAAATATGCTCGCGGGCGCACCGGATTCACTTGCCAGACAACGCAGTCATGAATGGTTGCCGGTATGTCGGTTTGCGAACAGTAATGTGCTGACTCAATGAAAAGGTAGAATAACTTACCTGCTGATGTGAGGGGGCTGGGGGAACGATATTTTAAAAGTAGTCATGTTTTCATTAAGGGACCGACGGACCCAACTATCGTTTGCCAAATTGTTTTAGAAATGCTGGGAAAATGTTTAAAAATTGCTGAAAGTCCCCATAATTTATTTCCCGACAGTGTTGTAATTGTCGGTTATCGAGCTCATATATTCTTTGCAATGCGTTGCTATTTTTTTTTTGGGGGGGGGGGGACGTTACAATCCCCACCCCACTCTTAATTCAATGACCCCCACCCATGTTCTGACTCGACTCAAGGACCCCCCCCCCCCCCCCCCCACACACCACCGCTCTCAAAAAAATAAAAATAAAAACGCCCGACCGACCGACCGACCGACCGACCCTACCTGCGAGGTTTGTTTGCCAGTATCAGGAGCTCAAGCGTAATTTTATTTGGAGTAGGCCTATGATATAATCGGAAATGTATTAGCTAAATTCAGCCTAGACTACTGGGTAGGATGCTTGCTCCAATATAGTAGATAATAACGGGGTACGATGAGAAAAGAACAAAAAGGCAATCATATAAGTAGGACCCTTAATGAAGGAAGGTGCACACCGTATGTATGATATAGGCGAAAATCGTAGGCTTACATCCAGGATAATATATGATTTAAGTCACTTTAAAAAGTGACCGATCCACAACGCAGGCCACAGCAGGCCCGTCCGCGTAATACTACATGTATAGAAATACGGATAGGACTTAGACCTATCATGACACCTCAGTGCTAAAGTGGCTAAGCCAGTAAACTGGGATGTCTTTCATGCAAATGGGATTGCAGCAGGGACCTGTTAAATACCGTATAGGAATAGAAATTCATTATGTGTAAGCCTACATGCCTACTTACTTGAGGAATAAAGCCAAAAATAAACGGATATGGCCGGCACATCCATTTCTCACGACTGAGTGCAAGTTAGCTCTGTTTCAGAGCCTCTCTTAAGCCCCACTTTCAATCCCCCTACAGCAACAATACACTGATACATGACCATCAAAGACACTAGATACATACAGACATGTGCAAATATGGTAACATCTGGGCTCTACAGTTAGGTACAAATGTTCATGATGATAAAACTAATAGACCCACTATCAAAGATAAGACTCCACTAAAAAAAACCACCGTAGGCCTACTGACCGGCCGGCCGTAGTAAGCCTATGTGTTCATGTGATATTAGGCCTATCTGGATTTAAGGCACATTTAGTACTTGGATTAAGGGGTATCTAGAATATTTAGTGCACCTGTGATAACTGGATCTTAAGGGTACACATCCCATGAACAACCAACTCGAGAACCGCCCAAACCCGAGTACCGACCATCACGAGAAACCCGAATTCTAGATATATATAGGCATGGTAAGCCCTCCGGGTCAACACCATCATGCACACGCCTACGGTGTGTTTGTTCAATACTCCCCCCCCCCCCCCCCCCCCCCCCATTAAATGTTGTGGATTTTCTTTCCCTGATTTATCGTATCACAGAAGTAGGCCCTACATGATTGTCTTTTTCTCCCGACTTCTCCTGGTTGGCATACGTACGCGTTGGTGTATTGACGTTTGTTGCTTGTTCTAAGGCTAATCCTATAAAGGCCTGTGAAACAAACATCTGCCTATTGTTGAGATTTGGTTTACGGTATAGCGCACTCTATACGAGCCTTCACAAGCGATTTAGGCAAGCAGTGAAGCGTAAACTGTCAATCATTAGTTGTGAATCAATATTCAGACAATATGACTATTCATTAGTCCGGGTCATCGTGTCACAAGTGTCGTCCTTGCCCAACTTATCTGATTACAATATTCATTAGATGCAAATAACGCCACGCCCCTCCTCTGTCACTGCCAGACGAAGCCATCCACAATTTCAAATTCGTATTTTGATCCACGTAAAAATTAATTTCAAATAAACAATTCTGAATGTTTCGTGTCATGTAAGAACTAAATTCTGTCATCATCAAAGCATATCAGTGCACCTCTAAATCACAATCAGCTTTTTATTTTTACCATTGATGTACTATTTCTGTGCCTCAAATCATGTTTTGAGCCGATAAAAACCACCACGTTTTATATCGTCTGGTTTGCTATGAACATGATAGTGCGCAGCCTAACGAACCTTCACTTGTCAATTAACGTATAGGTTGGCGGGCTTGACCTTTTCGAGATACTTGTCCCATAGTTATATAGTCCCTGTCCCATACCAAGCTCTTGGTAGGCAATAGACGGTATAAGTAGGCACATTCAAATTGGATTGTTTGAGCATACCATGTCATACCTCGGACAACATGGACAAACAGAATTTTTTGGGGGAATTTGGGGTGGCAAGAATTTTTTAGGGGGGGGGGGCGAAGCGCGCAAATTGGTTGTGCCTTTTTACGTTTAAATGGTCAAATTTGGTCTAATACTAACTAATTTGGTATGAAAATGCGCGCTTGCGCGCAAAATTTAGCTGTGTGATGCTAAAATTGTCCAAATTTGGTCTAATCAAACCTAATTAAGTAAGAAAATGTGCGCGCATGGCGACAATAATGGCCTTTTTATGCTTAAATTGTCTACTTTTTTCTTATTTTAGCAAAATTAAAAATGTTGGGGGGGGGGGGGGGCAAGATTTTTTCTGGGGTGCCGCCACTGCGGACAAACCTTAACCGTGGTAGGCCATGCTTGACGAGGGCGGTGTAACGCTAATTCACCAGTGCAGACGATGATGGACACGAACGGCCGTAAATTTTGAATTTCCGTTGGTTTCAATGTAACAATGGATTTTGATTATATGACCCCATAAAATTCATCACAAGTTGGAACTAATAAATGTTTTCATCCTAAAACCGCTGGAGTTGGATAACCAACTCCTGTGTCAGTATCATTTTTTGAATTTAATCCGTTGTTGAGCGTTCGTCCCATTCACTTGATCACGTAACCTCGTTCGCATATCTTTAACCTGAATATTCGTGAATACGCCCGTGTCCGGCATCGTCTGTACCAGTGAACGACTCCGGGTTTTTTTTTACAGAGAAACATAGAGTCTAAGTACGATGACATTTAGAACGATGCCATTTTACTTTGGCCGTACGCCCACATTGTCCGTGCATTTCGGAGGATCCCGTCAATCGTTAAATGTTTCAAAGGAGGTTCGCACGTTGTTAATTAGAGCAAAATCCGACGGGAATTGAAGTGTCTGGGGTTGATTATTACGGGCTGAAATGCTTTGCGATGCGGGAAGATCATCGAGAATGCTGTGGCACTCCATAGGTTCAAAGGTTAAATAGTATACAAATATTTACTGTTCATGAGGGAAATGGTGTAAATTAGCTCCCCGAGGTGACTGGAGACCGTGGGCTTACTATTTTCCCGAGACCGAACGTCGAGGCAAAATAGTAAGCCCACGGTCTTTGTTTTATATAACATATACAAATATTTCTTTCATTTGAAATACTTGGTAAACAAAAGACCTAGGCCAACTCAATGTCTCAATCAAATCGAAGTCAATTACCGCGATCGCGAGCATGAAAACAATTTCCATAAAAAGGTACTATTTCCCTCGCAGCTCCTCCTGGGAACTTTTCCCCTCTATTGAAATAGTGAGGCAATAGTTCATGTCACATGGTGTAGTATCGACAGGAATCTTTCTATGTGTTATATAATACTCTTTACCTACCCCTTTAACATTCCACGGAGACCATTCCTTCTCTGGTGTAACACTACTGATATGGACATCCAAGTCTGTTTTTGGCTTCACTTCAAATGAAGATACTGCTGAACATTTGGCGCCCATCATTTCTGATTCCTCATCGATCACTGTCTGAAATTTGAAAGACAATGAAGAAATATTCACCACTTGTCGCCCTTTGTGCTCCTTTTTGGTAGAGTTGTTTTCCCGTTTAGCCTTACCTTAACATAAGCCTTGAGTACTGCGTAAACAATGAAGTACACATTATCATCACTACAGAAGTTTCTAGGTCTTAAAAACGCTAAGATGTTCATGTTCACACTACCTCTCCACATAAATCCAAAGAACCGCGAGAAATGCGAGGTGTGAATCTTTATGGTTTCTTCATTTATCTCGATCTGTTTTCCATTGTTTCCACAAAG